>JAYESA010000014.1:125402567-125675067 GCA_036927795.1 Iris macrosiphon | reverse complement strand
TGCAACGTACCATATATATAGGTCATTGTGATCCCATCTTGGACACTGATCCTCAAACCTTGCTCAGGACCACATGTGAGTACATTCTCTGACAGTTTTTATTATGTTAATTATTTCTATGATTCTAGTTGTAGAGTATACTTGATTCTGACACTGTGGGTACACGGGTTAGCATCATAGATACCTGTCATGAGGAGTCATGATTGTAATCCATCGTGCAAGCTGGGGACGGAGAAATATTAGCAGATTATGTGATCATACCCCACTTTACATGCATCATAGCTCACCACACACATCACGTAGGGTGTAGCCTAACTATTTACATGCCTCATAGCCTGTTATATATGATTAGCCTGACTATTGCTTGCATCATAGCTAACCATATAGTTAGCCTGACCTCACATGTATCATAGCCAATCATATATAACAAGCCTGATCTAGTCTCAAGCTGATCACATAGCAAACTGATATTTCAAACACTTTCTATTTCTTCATTCCAGTTCACTTATTCTAGCATTCACATATTTTTGTTCATTGCTAGTTAGACTATTGCTGATTACATATTCTCCACTATTCCTTATTTCTAATATTTTTCTCATCATGTATTTTCTTACACTGCCTTATAGTTTTTGTCAATATAAATGAAACTGTTGTTTAGTGCTTGTGCTTTGCTCCAATCCTGACTGGATAATATTTTTCAGAGGACCTTGAGGACTTCTGTCGTACTCATTATAGCCCAGGAGTAGAGGAAGACTACACACCAGAGATTCTAGAGGAGTCACTCTCCTTAGAGGAGATACCATACACAGTCGTTTAGACAGTTCTATCTATGTGTTAAATTATTCTAAACTTGAGACTTGGGTTTGTATTATTGTTGAGACTATTTATGTTGGGATAGCTAAACTCTAGATTACTGTTGTATTTTGGTTGTTGTGCTTGACTAATGTCAGTACTTACTTATCTTTATATCTTACCGTGCCATTTACTTCCTATAGTTATTGTGATTGAGTATATTATGAATTGTTGATCAATGCATTATTCATTGTCCTCCTTATGGAGTTGAGATCATTGACAGGTTATGAGTTATGTTTGGTAGTCTTGAGACCTAGACAACGTTTTACCGTCGATGTTGCAATGTAGGCTGGACGTACCCACGACTCATGCCAAAATTCTGGGCGTAGGTCGTGACATGGCCGAACCCTATTAGCACTAGGAAACTCCCTCCTATGTTTAAATCTATTTTAAAAGCTCATATATATATCAACTTATCACCAAACCCTAACCCTAAAACCTAATATAATTATTTTTTCCCCTCCTAGTAGCCGACCACCCTCTCTTCTCCCTCCTTCCAGCCAATCCTAGCAGCCCCTCTCCCTCCTTTCACCCCCACAATTCCCCCATCAACTTCTATATCATAAAACACTCATTTTTTACCATCTCTCCATCCAAACACCATTAAACCTCCAAGAAGAACCCTATCTTCCCCAAAAATATATCAATCATCATCAACAACCCATCAAGAAGGGAGTATCAAGCCAAGCACAAGCAATGAGGAGTGTTTCTTGGACAAGAAGAAATACCATCATCCAATCCTCCAAAGTTTTCGGTAAATCTTTAATTTTTTTTCTCAAATCCCATAGCATGATCCTTTTAGGTTATATAAAATTATTGATTTAGAATCCATATTTTGCTATCTTGTTCTCATATTAGAAAATATAAATTTTTATGATAGGTTGGTGATAATTCGCTTGTCGGTAGAACTAGTTTGAGACTTTTAATACGATTACTTGAGGGAATCGTTATTAATTTTAAAAAATAAATTAATAGATATTTATTTGCTGTAAATTAATTATTTTATGTTATTTTAATGTCAAATATGAACCCTATAATTAAGGGCCAGTAGCCTAGGTTTTCGGATAATTTTATGGCATTGTTTGCTAGTAAATAGAGGATGTTTTGGATGGAATAAATAGGTGAATAATTTTTGAGATTAAATCAGAATATAATATGATATACAATAATTTTTTCATAAATATAAACTCTACTAATGGACTGACAATGTCCCGAACAAGTTTCGGACAAAACTAGTCAACCTAAAGTAGCCATAACCTTAAAATATATTTATTTTATCAAATCTGAGAATTTATTATTAAAATGAACATAAATTATATTTAAATCAAGATTATATGATTTATTATAATTTATGTTCATGTCCTTTAATTGGGGACTTAAACTTAAATTTTGGAAGTCAAAAACCAAGAAATTAGGTTCCGATACCCTGTAAAAGTAAGCAAAGTTGTTAGAAATAATAACGGACTTGGTTATGCATAGCATCGAATAAATTATATAATTAAGTTATAATTACAAAAATTTGTGATTGGACCTTTAAGCGTATTAATTGATTGATAGGTCAATTGAATCCCGAATGAGTGGACACGGGATCATCTTTACCACCACTGACTACAGAACCAGGCAAGTGTATATTGCCAAGATGTTTACAGTTCTAAATTATTTATTTGATATTATTTATGCATTAGACATTATATTTGTGTGGCTTGGTTCATGTACTTACTGAGCCTTGGGCCGTTATACGATACTTTGTGTTCGAATAAGATTCGGGTACCGACATCCTCTGCGGAGTCGAGTAGCGTAGTCAGAGAGTCATATTTATGAACCCATGTTAGTGCAAATATTATTTACACATCCAACCATAGGACACTAGACACGATATTCATGTGACAGAGTCTTTCTCGACTTGTTCGTGGTACTTGGACTCTGGATAGGACTACATGATGCATGCTATAGTGATATTTATAGTTATACATATTGACTATGACTTGTGCTGATAATTAGAGGTCATGATCTTGCGTGTCTTGATTGAGACGTTAGGTTACATTGGGTGGGGAGAGTCTTCATCGTGCTTTGGGCATATTTTACTTATTACTATTTATTGTGTATTAGGCTTTAGGTTTCCCCAAACGAATCTAAGGTATTATATATATACGTACAGCTTCCTCCTGGTTCCCCCACACAGAGCCTTGAGTGTACTATTAGATTACGAAAGTGTCCCTTGAGATCTTCCGTGAGTACCAGCTCGGGGTACGATACCATACTCTCATTTTTATATTACATAGTTAGTCGTAGTAGCTTTTTCTATTTTCATAATATTATACTGTTTACTTTTGGCTTATTATTTTCTTGTACCTTGTTACGTCACTCTAAGGACCTGGTCCCTTGCCAGTTTTTGCAGCACAGACGATTATGGAGCCTTTGGAGTTGCTGATGTGTGTTGCTTGTCATACGGGCATTGGTGCCAGGTACTTATATCATTTCTACCAGAGTTATGGTTATTTATTCATATTGTTTATTCATCTGCTGATGTAGCCTATTTTTTTTATAGACTCATATTTATTTCTCGAGTCTATTCGAGCTTATGTGTTACTGGACGGCCGACTTTAGCATATATAGTTCATTCTTGTTGTATTCTGTTCATTGTGGATTGAGGCATATATATTTATATTTACTGGATTATCTACATAGTGACCATTATAATACAGCTTATACGTATTCGAGTCGGACCAAAGTCTGGTCGAATGCGTAGCTGGCATGTTACATATTCTAAGTCCTACGTATTTTGGGACTGGGGCATTACAGTTGTACACACTAGTGTACATGGGTTAGTGTAAGCATGGGGTGTTCAGTCTAGTTATAGGTGTTCTAGAGTGTGAGTATTCAAATGAGCCATGGGTGTGAGTATCATGTATAGGTCTGTAGATGTGAGGTTGAATGTTTGATGTGTTGGAAAGGTGTAATGGGGAGAGTAATGTGTTTTATAGACTAGGTGAGTGGGTGTGAAGGAATTTGATGTGTTATGAGGGTAGTTAGGGTACATATCAAGTGAAGGTAAAGTTAAGACTTGTAAGATACTGTGAAGGTATATAAGCTAGTATAAGTGTTAGGTAAGTAGTATGGGTTCTAGATTTTGAGAATGGATGTGTTGTGTGAGGTGGAGTCTGGGTATTAGAGTTTAGGTGAGTTTATTTGGGGGTCATATGTATTACCTAGTGTATCCATGAGAAATTGGTTTAATGTATAACTAATAGCTATATATAGGTTGTAGATAGTTTGTGATACCAGTATAATGATACCCCAAAGTATATAAGCTGTTTATAGTCATTCATGTATAAGTATTGACTAGTGCCAATTAGATATTGACTAATATAGACTAATAGGACTTAGAATTGACTAAGTTGACCAAGGTTGACCTAATTTGACTATTTTGACTTACAATTGACTAGTTTGATAGTTTTGATCTAGTTTAGCTGGAATGACCTAGAAATGGCCTAGAACCTCATATTTAATACTTTTTGGCTCATTATCACTTTATTACAACCAATTTGACATATTATTTATATCTAGTTTTGTGTGACACCAGTCCAGGCACTATTCTATTTTATTTCTCAGGACCTCAGGCGAGTACATTCTCTGACAGTTTTTATTATTTTGATTATTACTATGATTCTAGTTGTAGTGTATACTAGATTCTGACACAGCGGATACACGGACTAGTATCATAGATACCTGTCATGAGGAGTCGTGATTGGAATCTATCGTACTAGCTAGGGACAAGAAAATATTAGCAAGATTATGTGATCATACCCCACTTTACATGCATCATAGCTCACCCCACATATCACGTAGGGTATAGCCTGACAATTTATATGCCTCATAGTCTGTTATATATGATTAGCCTGACTATTGCTCGCATCATAGCTAACCAGATGGTTAGCCTGACCTCACATGTATCATAGCCAATCATATATAACAAGCCTGATCTAGTCCCAAGTCGATCACATAACAAACTGATATTTTATAACACTTAGCTAGAATTTTTATTCTTTTATTTCAGTACACTCATTTCTAGCATTCTCATATATCTGTTCATTGCGGGTTAGATCTATATGTTGATTTCATGTCTCTCCAGTATTCCTTATTTTCTAGTATTTCTTTATCATGTATTTTTCTTGCACTATTTTATAGTTTTTGTCAATATAATTAAAATTGCTGTTAGTGTTTGTGCTTTGCTCCAATCCTGACTGGATAACATTTTCAGAGGATCTCAAGGATTTCTGCCTTACCTATTATGGTCCAGGAGTAGATGGAGACTATATCGCAGAGATTCCAGAGGAGCCACTCCCCTTAGAGAAGATACCACCCGCAGTCGTTTAGACAGCATTTAGCCTAGTTTATTATGTATTGGATTATTCTAAACTATGAGATTTGGGTGTATTAAGTTGAGAATTATTTATGTTGAGATAACTAGACTCTAGACTTTTATTATTTGTTGTATTCTAGACTTATGTCAGAACTTCTTATATCTTTCATATCTCATCATGCTATTTACCTTCTTATAGTTATTATGATTGAGTACCTTATGTTCTGATGATCAAATGAATATTCATTGCCCTATTTATGGAGTGAGATCATTGATAGGTTATTTTGTGAGTTGTGATTAGTAGTATTGAGACATATACAACGTTCTACCACCGATGCTGCGGCGTAGGCTGGACGTACCCACAACTCATGTCCAAATTTCGGGTGCGGGCCTTGACACTTCAGTACCATCCAGACAAGGCAAATGTGGTAGTGGATGCTCTAAGTAGGAGAGGCAGTGCATTCATATTGACAACTCAGAAGCGTATTATAGAAGATCTTCAAGAGATGGGCATCGAGGTACTATTACCTTAAGAAACATGAGTGTTAGTCAGTCTTCAGATACAGTCAACTTTGGTAGAGAGGATCAAGGTGACTCAAGCAGAAGATTCTCATATTCAAAAGCTTAGGGCAGAATGTGAGTCATGTCTTAGAAAGGAATTAAGAATTCATGAAGACGGAACACTCAGATTTGGAAACTGTCTTTGTGTGCCAAGTGGAGATATCCAACAAGAAGTGATGACCAAGGCACATAGTTTCCAGTATTCTATTCATCCCGGAGGCACGAAGATGTACCATGATGTCAAGCAATATTTCTGGTGGAACAGAATGAAAAGAGAGATAGCTCAATATATTTTACGATGTCTCATATGTCAGTAAGTGAAGGCAGAATAACAGAGACCAGTAGAATTGTTACAACCTCTGCCTATTCTAGAGTGGAAGTGGGAACACATTACAATAGATTTTGTGACCGCTTTACCTAGTTCCCCTACTGGACGTCATGCAGTTTGGGTAATAGTAGATCGACGCACGAAAGTGGCATATTTTTGCCCCTTCTGAATAGGGATGTCCACAGAGCAGTTAGCGGAGAAGTATATACGATAGATAGTAAGGCAACAAAGAGTCCCAGCGAGTATAGTGTCAGATTGTGATAATCACTTTACATCTAATTTTTGGAAAAGCCTGTATGAGTGTTTGGGTACAAAGTTGAGATTCAGTACCGCGTATCTTCTCCAAACAGATGGGCAATCAGAGAGAACGATCCAGACATTGGAAGATATGTTATAGTCTTGTACCTTAGACTTTGGTGGGTCTTGGGAAGATCATCTTCACTTAGTAGAATTCTCGTACAATGACAGTTATCAGGCCAGCATACAGATGGCTCCTTTCAAGGCATTATACGGAAGAAAGTACAGATCACCCTTGGCATGGGATAACATTGGCGAACGAAAGATTTTAGGGCCTGAAATGATCACTCAAACGATTGGGGTCGTTAAGGAGATCAGGGAGCGACTTCGGGTTGCATAAGATCATCATCGTCACTGGGCAGATCAACATCGTAGGCCGTTAAAGTTCTCTGTCGGCGATCACGTATTTTTGCGAATTTTGTCTACCCATAGAGTCATTAGATTCGGAGTTCACGGGAAGCTTAGTCCATGATATGTAGGATCGTTTGATATTCTTGAGAGGGTAGGGGATGTTGCTTATAGTATTTCCCTTTCGCCTTTGCTTCGTGAAGTGCATGATGTATTTCATATGTCTCAGTTGCGTAGGTATGTCCAAGACCCGAGTCATGTCCTCGATCACTCTGAGTTATTCGTTGGTACCGACTTAACTTACGAGGAATAGCCCGTGTCTATTTTGGATTAGAGAGAGAAGGTACTCAAGAAACAAACTATCCGCCTTGTTTGTGCTGCGTGGGGCAATCACTCCTTAGGGGGAGTCGACGTGGGAGTGCGTGAGCGATATTAGATCTCGGTACATACACATATTCAACTCATAAGGTATATTCCTTTTGTATGCCTTGCATCTTTCATTTCTTGATCGACATGTGTCACGCCCCAGTCCCAAAATACGTAGGACTAGGAATACGTAACACGCCAGCCGTATGTATACGAACTCCAATATATGGAAACCATATACACACGTACGCTGTATATGAATATCCAATCCACAGTGGTAATATATGTCACAACAAGTCACACACAGTTCTATATCTCATCCACAGCACAAATAGTAGAATAATGGAAATCAATAACTGAATGTCAAAGAAGCAGTCTCAAAATAGAATCTCAAAGTGTGATAGTCGGGTGGAAACAAATCCACTGCAAATCGACTATAATAAACTACTAAAGAGAGAAGAGAATAAACTCTAATATAAGAATAAATGTCTCAAAAAGAATAGCAACTAGAATATCTAAACAGCTGCAATGAATCACATATAATCAGAAGGTAAGATCGTCTCAGACTGATAGGAAGCGTCAGGTCCAGGTCCATACTCCTGCGGGTACTCTTGCTCATCTATATCTGGGGAAAGGACCAGGTCCTCAGAGGGACGTAACAAGATACATATAAATATGCCAATAAAGTACTGAAAATAAACATCCATTGGGGTCGCCTAACCATCTATGTGAATGCAGTTAAGAACACCTTTCCCCACAAGTGAGCTATCTGGCTGAAAAACTGGGATTTGGCATGGTTCTCTATTGGAGATCCAGGGGCCTAAAAAGGCACGACGACTTTCGAACGCCGGAGGCCCGCCTGATAATAATATAATATATAGTGGTCATCACCACCTGTATCTTCGGCGGAGAATCCGGACGCACAATAGATAAAAGTACAAAGGAGCTCAAATGCTGTACTTGTTGTTCTCCCCACCCAATGTTCTAAGCATGTCATGTCCACGATACGATAAACCTCTAATAACCGCCAGGTCTACTAGCATGCAAAGTTTCTATTGGCAGTTATCCCTATCCGTCGCACGACCTATACGTACCAGTGGCCAGCCGAGTACGCAAGTCCGTGTCCTACATGTGACTCATACTCGTGTAGGAATAGTGTTATGGCCAATGAAACATAAATGCCTCATGAAGATGGGTTAGTCTCATAAAGTAGGTCTAATGCATATACATAAATAAAAACATAGTACGACGACACCGTCGTTGCACCCAAGTTTCCTTGGACGCGCAGTTTATATATAGCAGTTTAAAATAAATGAACTAAATAAACAGGAAATAAACATGCATGCCTCATATGGAATGTAAATACAGTACAATGGCAAGGTATACTTGCCTGGCAAGAAATCTGTAAAGTGTACGCGCCCAAATGTCAAGAACACGGAACCTGGAACTAAGGACTCCGAACAAACGTCTCCGGATGCTGAAATAAACATCACCAACATTTTTGGAATGAGCAAAATAGCTAAAAAGTACATCCCTTTCGTCCAATTTGGACGCAGGGGCAAAACGGTAATTTCGAGCAAAAGTGGGTCCACGTGTGGCCCACTTTGCACCGAAAAGCGTGTCGAGGGTAACAGTCTCTGAATGGGACAAACTATAGGTCAAACAACTCTAGATGTCAATACGAACCCAACGGTATGTCCAAATGTGAATTCCGATGAGCCGAACAAAATTTTGTCCGAAAAGTCAATTGTAGGGCCCGCCAATTGACGATTTGGTCAACCATCTCAGAATTGCGTAAAAATTGGGTCACAGGACCAGCGCGTTACCACGAGTCCAGCGGCATAAGTTTCGTCGTAATCTGACAAGCGTGCACAAAATACGCGCGAGTTCCACAAAAGTTACGACACGGTGTGTGTCCGCGGATACGGCCTGATTTCGGCGCGCACACGCGTCCGAATCAGTCTCCACGAATTTTCACGTGTTCGGTTATGCTGCATGCACCATTCGGTATACTTAGTACACGGCGGGACGGTCCCGTTTGGCGGGGCGCGCTCCGTTTTCCAACTTTTGGAAATCTGGAAAAAGTGGGTGTGTGCAGTTTTGTGACGAATTTAACTATATCCACAGCAACTAATAGCATAGGGTTATTTTACAGAAAATAAACTAGGTCAAGTGTTCTACATTTATCAAAAAGAATCACCGAATTCGGATCTCTGTGGTGGGAGATACGAACTCGGCAATATGGGTGGTCATCGCAGTTTTCTGCGATTCCAGAATTGGTCTGCTCGTGTCCACTTTGGACGCTGTTTTTCACTTAGGGGCACACATTTTCCGAGGTTGGCTATAATACAACTATGGAAGAGGGTTAAGGGGTGAGCGTACCGGTGAAGACGGAATAGAGTTTGGTCGAGCGAGTCGACGAAAAACAATTCCGGAGCGAAGGTGCCTCGTGTGGGAATTTGCAGCGCGAGGTCAGAATCGTCGGGATGGTTTGGATGGCTTGGCGGGGCTTCTCTGGCTGCGGTGACGGCTCTAGATGGGAAGAGGAGGTCTGGAAATTTAGGTTAGGGTTTTTGGAAGATAAATATGTATATATATATATATATATATATATATATATATATATATATATATATAAGATAGGAAGAGAGAGGGTGTGAAGGTGGCCGCGGGGTGAAGGGGGTCGGGTCTCCTGGGCTAAGTCGCTGAAGGCTAATGCAATGAGCGGGTCCTAGCAACATGCTAAGTTGCTGAAGGGGTTTTTGGAGTTAGTGAATTGCTAAGGCTGAAGGCGGGTCTAAAGCAAATGCTAAGTTGCTGGATGGTTGCTAAAGTAGTATTGCTATTTATTATTATTATTATTATTATTATTAATTAATTCTCATTTAATAATTTCTTTTCTTAATATTTTCTTAATCTTTTCTTTTCCTATTAATATATGCATATATATATATATATTTGTATATATATATAATATATATACTCATAGAAAAATTCTAGATTAGAATAATGCACACCATTAGGCTAGCAACTGCTTAAGGGGTCTCCTACATGGAATAAATTCCGAAAAATTCCTGATGGTCCCATAAATCCTCTAAGTGCCCGAACACCTAACATAAAAATTATTAAAAATCTATTTCTCCTATTTAGACTTAATTACTACAATTTAATTAATAATTAATAAATAAAATGATATATACGATTTTCTAGGAAGGGGGTTTTACATTCTACCCAACTTGTAAAAATTTTGTCCTCGAAATTAAAATTAAGCCACGATAGAATGCAAGGATGGTATAAGATATAAATTAACAATGTAAATTCATACCTTGGTCTGCGAATAGGTTCGGAAAACGCTTGCGCATGTCGTCCTCGCGCTCCCAAGTTGATTCTCCTGGCGCGCCATGCCTCCATGCTACGCGAACCAAGGGAATAGACTGGTTCCTCAATACTTTCTCTCGACGATCAAGGATTCCCACGGGTTGCTCTTGGTATGACAAGCTCGGCCCAATGGTGATCTCCGAATGGTCGAGAACATGACTGCTGTCTGCCACATATCGCCTGAGCTGCGACACATGGAATACGTCATGTACTCCCTCCAGTGAAGGTGGTAGCGCAAGTCGATATGCCACCTCTCCAACTCTCTCGAGCACGTCAAATGGTCCAATATACCTTGGACTCAACTTGCCGCGTCCTCCGAATCGGATGGTGCCTCTGGTCGGTGATATCCTCAAGAAGACGTGATCGCCCTCTTTGAACTCCAAGGGGCGACGATGAAGGTCTGTCCATTGCTTCTGCCTGTCTTACGCTGCTCGCAAGTGTCCCTGAATCTTCTTGACTGTCTCTACGGTGTTGACCACCAACTCGGGTCCCAGAATCTGACGTTCTCCCACGTCACTCCAACACACAGGAGACCTACATTTTCTTCCTTACAATGCTTCAAACGGAGCCATCTGAATACTCGCTTGATAGCTATTGTTGTAAGAAAACTCTATAAGATGTAGGTGGTCCTCCCATGATCCTCCGAAGTCTAACATGCAAGCCCTCAACATGTCCTCCAAGGTCTGAATAGTACGCTCCGACTGCCCATCTATCTGCGGATGGTAAGATATACTGAACTTCAGACGAGTACCAAGACTTTCTTGCATGCTCCTCCAAAAGTGCGATGTGAAGCGCGAATCTCTGTCCGATACAATGCTGACTGGTATGCCGTGCAATCTCACAATCTGCCTCATATATAAGTCAGCTAAAGCTTCTGTCGGCTGGCCCACTCTAAAAGGTATAAAATGGGCTGACTTGGTGAGTCGGTCCACTATTACCCATACTGCATCTCTCCCACTTGGACTCTTGGGGAAACCCGTGACGAAGTCCATAGTGATGTGCTCCCACTTCTATTCTGGAATCGAAGTGGTTGCAATAATCCTGCTGTCCTTTGGTGCTCCGCCTTCACTTATTGACATACCAGACATTTAGCTACAAAGCGAGCTATCTCTCTCTTCATTCCATGCCACCAAAAGTGCTGTCTTAAGTCACGATACATCTTGGTACCTCCAGGATGAATAGAATAAATCGAACTATGAGCCTCTGCCATCAGCTCCTGTCGAATCTCTCCATTTGGAACATAAAGACAATCACCACATCGTAATGTCCCATCCTCATGAATGCGCAATCCGGTCTGCTCTCCAGCCTCTGTCCTTTCTTTTAGTCTCCTGAATCTGGCATCTGTAGGCAAAGCTGCCTTAATCCTCTCTACCAATGATGATTGTACTTGCAAGTTGGCTAGTGTCCCATCTGCTCCGGGTAGTATCACTTCAATGCCAAGCTCTTGCAAGTCCTCCAATAGTTCCCTCTGTGCTGTCAAGAAGTAGGCTGCTGGCTTCCGGCTTAACGCGTCTGCTACCACGTTAGCCTTGCCTGGATGATAATGTAGCTCTATCTCGAAATCTTTCATCAACTCGAGCCATCGACGTTGCCTCATATTTAACTCCTTCTGCGTGAAGACGTACTTGAGGCTTTTGTGGTCTGTATAGATTTCCACTCGTTCTCCATATAAGTAATGTCTCCATAGCTTCAGGGCAAATACAACGGCTGCAAGTTCCAAGTCATGAGTCGGATAATTCTTCTCATATACTCGTAACTGCCTAGATGTATATGCAATCACCTTGCCATGCTGCATCAATACGCATCCTAAGCCTTTTCCTGATGCGTCACTGTAGATCACATAACCTCCTGATCCCGACGGAATTGTCAATACTGGTGCTGTAGTCAGTCGCTTCTTCAACTCTTCAAAGGCTGCTTGACACTCGTCAGTCTATATAAATTCTTGGTCCTTACAAGTCAAATGAGTCATAGGTGCCGCTATTCTTGAGAAGTTTTCTACGAACCGTCGGTAATATCCCGCAAGTCCAAGGAAACTCCTCACCTCTGCTGCTGATTTAGGAACAGGCCATGTCTCAACTGCTGAGATCTTCTCTGGATCAACAGAAATACCATCTCCTGTAACAACATGTCCAAGAAATAAAACTCTGTCCAAGAAGAACTCATATTTGCTGAGCTTAGCATATAACTGCTCTCTCCTCAAAGTCTCTAGAACAATCCGCAGGTGCTCCTCGTGGCTCTTCGAATAGACAAGTATATCATCTATGAAGACGACCACGAACTGGTCCAAGTACTGGTGGAAGACTCGATTCATCAAGTCCATGAAGATCGCTGGAGCATTGGTCAATCCAAATGGCATGACCAAAAACTCGTAGTGCCCATATCTTGTTCTGAATGCGGTCTTCGGAATGTCCTGCTTTCGTACCTTCACTTGGTGATATCCCGATCTCAAATCTATCTTCGAGAATACCTTAGCTCCACTGAGTTGATCAAACAGGTCATCAATGCGTGGCAATGGATATTTGTTCTTCACTGTCACTGCATTCAAGGCTCTGTAGTCAATGCACATATGCACTGACCCATCCTTCTTGGGTACAAACAACACTGGTGCTCCCCAGGGTGATGCACTCGGTCGGATAAAACCTTTCTCCTCTAGCTCTTTTAA
The DNA here is from genome assembly GCA_036927795.1 of Iris macrosiphon. Classification (NCBI taxonomy): domain Eukaryota; kingdom Viridiplantae; phylum Streptophyta; class Magnoliopsida; order Asparagales; family Iridaceae; genus Iris; species Iris macrosiphon. The sequence continues at coordinate 125,661,912 of JAYESA010000014.1, read as the reverse complement.
CTGTGCCTTCAGCTCGTCCATCTCCTTCTTCGCCAGTCTGTAAACATGCGATGCTATAGGTGCTGCTCCGGGTGCTAGTTCAATTAAAAACTCTACGTCTCTGTCTGGGGGTAGTCCTGGCAAATCCTCTGGAAAGACGTCTAGAAATTCTGAAATAATAGGGTGATAGACAACATCGTCCATTGCGAGCTGCATACCATCAAGAATTTCTGTGGATCCTCGGGCAAACTCAAGTTCAGGCTGGCCTGGTACCTTAAAAAGAATGTTTCCCCCAAAGCAATCGAAGAAAGCATGGTACTTGCTTAGCCAGTCCATTCCAAGCACAATATCAAAAGATGGCATAGGAAGGACTAAGAGTTGGGCGTTCATCTCTCTGCCACGTATCACTATAGGGCCCGATCTACAAACTCGACTAACTGGTACAACTCCTCCTCCGGTTAGAATTCTAACACAACTAGATAATGGTGTAGAAGCAATGTTGTGTTTGGCAATAAAACTAGATGATATGAATGAGTGGGTCGCTCCCGTATCAAATAATGTAACAGCAGGAAAAGTAAAAGCAAGGGTAATACCTGATATGACATCCACCTCATGATCCATGTTATCTACCTCCAATGCAAAAGCTCGCCCGTTCCTCTGCGGCTGTCCATGTCCGGTCCTCATATACTGCTCCTCCTGAGTGCGTAGCGGTGGTCCTCTCTGAAATCCTGCTGCTGCTGGAGGTCGAGGTGCTCCCGGTCCAGTCATCTGCTGGGTTGGCTTCGGTACTGGAAGCGCTAATCTCGGGGCTGGAGGTGGAAGTGTCTGCTGCATTGGGCATTCTCTCGCCAGGTGCTGTCCAGAGCCACATCTCATACACTGACCCAAGCGAGTCCGACGATCTCTCGAAATATGTCCGTTCCTCCCACAATAACTGCAATAGGGCTTCCCCAGATTCTGGTACGGTGCTGCTCGGTGTTGCTGATGCTGTTGTGCCAAAGAACGTCTGATAGGTCCTCCCTGCTGTGTCCTTGCCGGTCCCTGCTGTATTCTTGCTGATCCTTGTTGTGTCCTCAGCTGACCTCCATTTCCACTGCTAATGGTTTCCTGAAATCTGGCCTCTGTCAGTAGTTCAGCATAAGAGACTCGGGACTACGAGCTTGTATAATATTGTAGCTCCTGGGTCAGTCCTCGATGAAATCTCTTAGCCTTAGCCAAGTCATTTGGTATCAAAGCAATGCCATATTTGTTGAGTCGACTAAACTCGGCATCATACTCGTCCACGGTTCGGTTCCCTTGCTCTAAGTGAAGAAACTGATCATACAAGGTATCCCTGACAGTGTCCGGGAAGTACTTTCCCTCAAAGCACTCCAAGAACTGCTCCCAAGTCGGGTAAGTACCCAACTGGCGCTCCATGGATTCCCACCAGTGATGAGCATTTCCATCTAGAAGCGTCCGTACACCCGTCATCCATAGGTCCGTGGGTAACTGCGATGCCTCCAGTAGCTTCTGCGTGTGAGTGATCCAGCTGGTGGTCTCCTCCGGGCTCTCAGTGTCCTTGTACTGCCTTGCACCCATCTGAACAAAATCCTTTACTGATCCAACCCTAGCTCGAGGTACTGGAGCTAGTGCTTGGGCTGGTACAGTAGCATGTGCAGCCATCCTCTCCAGTGCTGCCAAAAATTCTTGCCTCTGCTCGGCTGCCTGCTGCCTCTGCTCGGCTGCCTGCTGCCTCTGTTCCTGTATCATCATCTGAAAGAATTGGAACATCTGCGCTTGGCCATCTTGCGGTACTGGGACAGGTGGAAGGTTCCCAATAGGTGAAGCGGGAAGATCAGATGGAACTGGGGTGTGAGTCTGTCCATCTGGCCCCGGAAGCCTAGGAATCGTTGGGGTCCCTCCCTGAGTCTGACCATTGACTCCAGAAGTTGTGTCGCCATTGGCGGCAGTACATCCATTCTGCAAATCCATCTCTCTGCAGTTGATGTACGAAATGATTAGAAAAAGTACAGGAATCAAACAGGATGCAAGTATTAAATAGGAAGGATGAATTTCAATCAAGCGTGGATGAGATCCTTATTCTCTATTCCTATACGCAAGCTTGTTCGGTACAGTTACGTAACCGAGACAATATATTCTTGAGCTGCATGGGCCACCACAAAAAAATATCATGCCCCAGTCCCAAAATACGTAGGACTAGGAATACGTAACACGCCAGCCGTATGTATACGAACTCCAATATATGGAAACCATATACACACGTACGCTGTACATGAATATCCAATCCACAGTGGTAATATATGTCACAATAAGTCACACACAGTTCTATATCTCATCCACAACACAAATAGTAGAATAATGGAAATCAATAACTGAATGTCAAAGAAGCAGTCTCAAAATAGAATCTCAAAGTGTGATAGTCGGGTGGAAACAAATCCACTGCAAATCGACTATAATAAACTACTAAAGAGAGAAGATAATAAACTCTAATATAAGAATAAATGTCTCAAAAAGAATAGCAACTAGAATCTCTAAACAGCTGCAATGAATCACATATAATCAGAAGGTAAGATCGTCTCAGACTGATAGGAAGCGTCAGGTCCAGGTCCATACTCCTGCGGGTACTCCTGCTCATCTATATCTGGGGAAAGGACCAGGTCCTCAGAGGGACGTAACAAGATACATATAAACATGCCAATAAAGTACTGAAAATAAATATCCATTGGGGTCGTCTAACCATCTATGTGAATGCAGTTAAGAACACCTTTCCCCACAAGTGAGCTATCTGGCTGAAAAACTGGGATTTGGCATGGTTCTCGATTGGAGATCCAGGGGCCTAAAAAGGCACGATGACTTTCGAACGTCGGAGGCCCGCCTGATAATAATATAATATATAGTAGTCATCACCACCCGTATCTCCGGCGGAGAATCCGGGCGCACAATAGATAAAAGTGCAAAGGAGCTCAAATGCGGTACTTGTTGTTCTCTCCACCCAATGCTCTAAGCATGTCATGTCCATGACACGATAAACCTCTAATAACCGCCAGGTCTACTAGCATGCAAAGTTTCTATTGGCAGTTATCCCTATCCGTCGCACGACCTATACGTACCAGTGGCCAGCCGAGTACGCAAGTCCGTGTCCTACATGTGACTCACACTCGTGTAGGAATAGTGTTATGGCCAATGAAACATAAATGCCTCATGAAGATAGAGTAGTCTCATAAAGTAGGTCTAATGCATATACATAAATAAAAATATACTACGACGACACCGTCATTGCACCCAAGTTTCCTTGGACGCGCAGTTTATATATAGCAGTTTAAAATAAATGAACTAAATAAACAGGAAATAAACATGCATGCCTCATATGGAATGTAAATACAGTACAATGGCAAGGTATACTTGCCTGGCAAGAAATCTGTAAAGTGTACGCGCCCAAATATCAAGGACACGGAACCTGGAACTAAGGACTCCGAACAAACGTCTCCGGATGCTGAAATAAACATCACCAACGTTTCCGAAATAAGCAAAATAGCTAAAAAGCACATCCCTTTCGTCCAATTTGGACGCAGGGGCAAAACGATAATTTCGAGCAAAAGTGGGGTCCACGTGTGGCCCACTTTGCACCGAAAAGCGTGTCGAGGGTAACAGTCTCTGAATGGGACAAACTATAGGTCAAATAACTCTAGATGTCAATATGAACCCAACGGTATGTCCAAATGTGGATTCCGATGAGCCGAACAAAATTTTATCCAAAAAGTCAACTGTGGGGCCCGCCAATTGGCGATTTGGTCAACCGTCTCAGAATTGCGTAAAAATTGGGTCACAGGACCAGCGCGTTATCACGAGTCCAGCGGAGCAAGTTTTATCGCAATCTGACAAGCGTGCACAAAATACGCACGAGTTCCACAAAAGTTGCGACACGGTGTGTGTCCGCGGATACGGCCTGATTCCGGCGCGCACACGCGTCCGAATCAGTCTCCACGAATGTTCACGTGTCCGGTTACGCTGCATGCACCATTCGGTACACTTGGTACACGGCGGGGCAGTCCCGTTTGGCGGGGCGCGCTCCGTTTTCCAACTTTTGAAAATCTGGAAAAAGTGGGTGTACGCAGTTTTGTGACGAATTTAACTATGTCCACAGCAACTAATAGCATAGGGTTATTTAACAGAAAATAAACTAGGTCAAGTGTTCTACATGTATCAAAAAGAATCACCGAATTCGGATCTCTGTGGTGGGAGATACGAACTCGACAATATGGGTGGTCACCGCAGTTTTCTGCGATTCCAGAATTGGTCTGCTCGCGTCCACTTTGGATGCTGTTTTTCACCTAGGGGCACACGTTTTCCGAGGTTGGCTATAATATAACTATGGAAGAGGGTTAAGGGGTGAGCGTACCGGTGAAGACGGAACGGATTTTGGTCGAGCGAGTCGACGGAAAACAATTCCGGAGTGAAGGTGCCACGTGTGGGAATCTGCAGCGCGAGGTCGGAATCGTCGGGATGGTTTGGATGGCTTGGCGGGGCTTCTCTGGCTGCGGTGACGGCTCTAGATGGGAAGAGGAGGTCTGGAAATTTAGGTTAGGGTTTTTGGAAGATATATATATATATATATATATATATATATATATATATATATATATATATATAAGATAGGAAGAGAGAGGGTGTGAAGATGGCCGCGGGGTGAAGGGGGTCGGGTCTCCTGGGCTAAGTCGCTGAAGGCTAATGCAATGAGCGGGTCCTAGCAACATGCTAAGTTGCTGAAGGGGTTTTTGGAGTTAGTGAATTGCTAAGGCTGAAGGCGGGTCTAAAGCAAATGCTAAGTTGCTGGATGGTTGCTAAAGTAGTATTGCTATTTATTATTATTATTATTATTATTATTAATTAATTCTCATTTAATAATTTCTTTTCTTAATATTTTCTTAATCTTTTCTTTTTCTATTAATATATGCATATATATATATATTTGTATATATATATAATATATATACTCATAGAAAAATTCTAGATTAGAATAATGCACACCATTAGGCTAGCAACTGCTTAAGGGGTCTCCTACATGGAATAAATTCCGAAAAATTTCTGATGGTCCCATAAATCCTCTAAGTGCCCGAACACCTAACATAAAAATTATTAAAAATCTATTTCTCCTATTTAGACCTAATTACTACAATTTAATTAATAATTAATAAATAAAAGGGTATATATGATTTTCTAGGAAGGGGGTTTTACAACATGCACACATGAGAATTGATGTTGCTTTGCTTCATTATGTCTTGTTATACTTGCTTGTTTATATGTGTAGATTGCTTGTAGTTAGTTTGTAGCTCGTCCTTGATATCTTTAGCTAGCATTGAGTTTGAATTCTAAGGACAATTTTTTTTTAAGGTGGATAGAGATGTCAGACCCCTTTTTTGGTGCACTTTGACGCATGTTGTCTTTGGCGCACTTTGGCGCATGTTGGTTGCTATCCCAGCCTTTGTTTAGACTGGACTCGTGAATTTTAGAGAAGACTGGGTTTGGTTGGGTTGGTGGCATGTGTGTCTTGGATGGGTTTGACTGATCTAACGGTCCATATCTCATACCTAAACCTATATATATTCCCATTTCTCTCTCTCTCTCTCTGCTCATTATTTTCTTTCAATTTCTCTCTTAGATTTTTCTCTCTCCATAGGCAATTACATATTGCACAAGAGAAGAACCATAAATTTATGCATACTTTTAATTTTTAATAATGCATGTTTATTTCTAGCTCATGTTGTTGGCACCGAGCACCCCTTTATCTTTAATACTAGTCGTTCTTGATGTTCTTGGTTAGAATTGCATGATCTAGAGTTTTGGTCTATGGGTTCACTTTTATTTTCTTGGGGATTGATCTTCTAAAACTTTATGTTCTACACAACTAATTAGATCATAGTGTAGAGCACTATATTTTGTGTAACTTTGCTTTTGGCCATGCTTGTTTTCGAGTCCAGCTAAGTTCAGGGTTGAAACTTGATACAATACGTGTACCAAATGGCTGACTGGAGAAGAAAAAAAATGCTCTGTGAAGAGTATGCAAGATAACTCATTTGACGTAGAAATACGTATGTTTTACTTTGGGCGCATTGGTGTGTTGTCTCAACTCTTCGTGTGTACTAATCATACTGCACTTAGTCTTCTATCAAAAGTGCGCCAGTCACACTCCTTGAGTCAGTGGCGTACTTTTGAAAGGAAACCCAGTTGGCATACTTTGGTGCGTATTAAATCAACGTTCTCACTGGAAAAGCAAGGGAAAGTGCGCCACAGCCAGTCCGTACACTTTCTTCGAGTTAACCATCTGGCACAATTTTCCTACGTTTCATCAGCTGGCGCACTTTGCTTACGTTTAGTAGCTCGCACACTTTTCCCTCTTCGTTTCCTGAGGGATGAGACTTTAGTTGGTTTTTCAATTTCTGTGTTATTGATTTGTGTGCTCCTCGACTAACAAATTTCTAGACTGTCGAGCTTTAACCTTGGATTGTGTGTTTTGTCATGTAGCTAGCTTGCTATCATAGTTTTCTTTAAAGCGCGCTTTATTCTTACCCGCACAATTTTGTCAAGTGTGTCGTGTTGGTCAACTTGACAAAGTGTGCCACCCTTTGTAGCTCGTGCACTTTCTTGTAAAAGTGCGCAAACCTAGTTTTGGTCATTTGTGTGCCAACCTAGTTTTGGTCGTTGTGCGCCAACCCTACTTTTGGTCGTTTGTGTGCCACAATCTAGTTTTTTTTGTCAACTATTTTCTACGTACGTTGAGCCCTGTAGATGTGGCCCTATATACACTTGTTATTTTTATTTGTTAATTAGATTACTTTTTCTTGATCACCTTATTATACGTTAGATAGAATAAGAGGCATAGTTTAACTCGGGTGACGTTCTGCAACCCCGGTCCTTGTTTGGTTTAAAGGTTGTGAATCTAATCTTGAGGGATTCTCGCACTACTCTTATTCTCATTCATCGATATAATAAAGTGACAAATTGATGTAACCAGTATTAAACTATTATTTTCTGAATAACTTGCTATCTGATAACTTATCAATGATCTAGATACTAGAACTTATTCCTGCCCTGACTATTTTATCCGTGCTAATACACTTGATCGCACCGATAGTGCTACTTGAAATATATATAGTGAGCCGTCGTGCCACATACTTCTGCTACGTGATATATGTTATTATTTACATGCACGGATCTGGTAGTTGGACAGTGACTTTAGCCGTGGCTAAATAGTATTGATTATTGTATCACACTTGGGTGAATCCAGATTTAACTCTCGAGTGGCAATATGGATTCGTATCAAGAGTGCCCATACTTAAGGTACGATATCTAAGAAGAAATATTCATGTGACCATGACATGAGATTCTAATTAACCTAGGATTAATTAGACAACTTAACTAGTAGATAGGGAACGGTATCTCGAGATCATGCATGTCGAACTACCCTAAATTAGCTGGGATTAAAGGCTAGCCACTACGGGTACTGTATATCATCCGCACTAGTGGAGTGCAGTATCTGATTTAATTATAAGACTGAGCCAGTATCTTTCCTATAGAAATTCCAAAATTGTTACTGATTATTAATTAGCTCAGGGCCCTTGCGAGGGACTGGTGCATCATTTACATATATTCTTGTTTGTATATCATTGGTTCAGCCAGCCCTGCTCGATTATGGCACGATTTGAGGATACTCATATATTGTATTACTGGGATAACCCAGAGATCACATATCAAGCCATAATACATGATTGGCCGTATAGGTGCCTATCCAGGAAAGTGGGCTATCGTAGCATGTTTATTCAACCCATGTCCTTATTTGGTTGTTGGGTTGCGCTTTTGTGTTACGATACTCCATGGACTGAAGCTATATTATTTTCTTCTATTGTATCTCTACTTGTGTATTATGATTTCTATTGAGTGGAATTAGGGACATAGACTGTTATGGCATGATGGTTCAACTCATGTCTTTGTTTGGTTGTTGGGTTGCGCTGTTGTGTTACGATAGGCTATGAACTAAAACTACGATGCAGAATATTTTAGCTTGACCATAATCAAGGGACGTATTCTATCTTGATACGATAGGGCACTTCCTGTCCTTGTTTGGTGAAGTGGTGTCATATCATATCATGGATGGGATATATGCCATTGATTGTTGTCTCATGCATCTCATGCTATAGATCTTATTTTGTTTATTTATTTCGTACTTCCTTTGTAGTACTTGCTACTTGGGGTCTGACCCCACTAATTTTGCATAACCAGATTTCGAGCCAACACCCGAGGATCAACCTTACTTCTTCCTCATTGATGGCACACACAGAATGATGAGGGTCACGAGTGGGTCTCTTGTTTTACTACTCGTATTTTGTAAACTATATTCTTTTGGGTGTTTAGCCAACTGACATCTATTAGCCAGCAAATCTGGATACTAGTTCCATACATGACTGTATTATATTCAGACTACAGCTGACTCACTATCATGTATACTGTTGATTGTGTATCTGGTATATCATTTTGTATTGCTAGATCTCTAGAATATTCTGATGCGGTATTTGTGAAGCCTTACTGCTTATTCTGGAATATTCTTTGTTATTGCTACTTGATTGAATGATTGAGATATAGAAGTTCTTGACCCTATGAGACTTAATTGTAGTATACACCCCATTGTCTCTAGACAACCATAACATATTGCGGGTTACTTCGGTATTCCTTAAGGTGTGGTTGGCTGAGTCATTCCCCAGCTCTCCAGTATTCTGGATCTGGGGCGTAACACTAATCAAGAGGTTCTAAGTTCAATTTTGAGCCTCATTATACTTTATTTATAATTATTTTTTAATTTTTTTACAAATTCTATCAATGTTCCCTTAAAATTTTGATGCCCCCCATCCCCTTAAAATTTGAATTCAAGTCTTGGGTTCGAACCAGGCCTTTAAAAAATATTTAACCAACATATTTATTTTAGCCCAATAATTGTATCATATTTTTGAATATGGTGAATCGATTAAGTTTAGCCGTTTAATATCACTAACCAATCATGAAATCACTATAGCATTTATATTCTTCTTCCATCTTTAGTGATATATGCTTTTTGTTTTACATATTAATGATATGAGCTTTTATTAAAGCCATCTTAAATAGAACCGAGTTGCCATAATCAAAAAGGAAAAGATTGTTAGCCTAATGATCTAACTATATTTTTGAATATAGTTAATCTATTCTATTTAACATTATGACATCACTAATATTCATGCTATTACTACTTTGAATACTTAAATTTAGCATAGTCCAAATATGCATTAAATGTTATCATACATGCTACTATGTATATTACTTTGTTTACCTAACTTGTATTTGTAGAAAAGCAATAAGAAAGATCAAAATGTGGACTTATGCAATAAAGAAATCATGATGGACCAAAGACGACGTCATCCCACAAGATTTCTCTGAACCGCCTACGACATCTGCGGAGACACGCACCCGGGGGTTCGGGAGTCGAGGGGGCAGCTCCTTCCGTGGGGGTTCGGGGGCGAAGCTCCCGAAAGGTATTCAGATTTCATAATATGGGTATCTCGGGACAACTGTAGTCAAGGGAAAAAGCCATCATCTATAAAGAGAAGAAGGCCAAGCTATACCATCATCATTTTCAGACTCTGAACAAGCCTGCACCTTCCATAGTCTGTCTGGAGTCTATAATAAGTCTTAGGAATTATTATAAACACAAGTAATGGATGGAAAAATTGAAAGCTAGGGTAGAAAATAACCCAGGATCATTTTTGGCTGAAAATCGGCATACCGACGGTATACTGGAGTATACCGACGGTATACCAATTTTATATAAATGTTGCTCTCTGTCGTTTGGACCAGCATACCGACGGTATACTGCTCTATACCGACGGTATACCGGTTCATCACAGTTGGAAATCCAATGGTCAAATTCTGTGCATTAAATGATCCCAACGATCATATTTATAGTCGTTGCTACTGCAGACCGGTATATCGACGGTATATTATTGTATACCAACGGTATATCATTTACAAGCTGAAAGTTGTATTTTTGCTCTTTCTTTGTGTTGGCCTGTATAAAGCCTTGAACCCCTTCTTTCAAGGTTGATCCCTTTGAGCCTAAAAATTTTCTATCTACCAAAGGCCATCCATAAATACTCCACCAAAGCTTTCATTTGCCTATCCACAAATTGTGTTAGAGTGTTCTTGAGTTGTAAAAGTTAGATCTTTATATTTGTTGTAAGAAGATCAAAATTATCTTGTAAGAGGTTGAAGTGTACAAGCCTTCGGATCAAAACTTGTGTGAAGTTAGAGAGCCTTCAGATCAAAGCTCTTGTGTAAGAAGTCAACGGGCCTAAGGATCAAAGCTCGTGGTGTAACTATTTTGCTAATAGTGTATTCAAGCCAGACAATAGTTTTCGGGACTGGAGTGCCTCGAGGAGGATACTAGGATACATCGGATGTCAGTATTCTTATTGCTTTACTTCTTGCACACTTAATTTTTAAATTGTCTATTATTAATCATTTGTGCTTGATTTATTAGCTTAATTCTATTCACCCCCTCTAGGGTTCCTATAATTTATGTATTACTTTATAACAAAAATAAATTAGATAAGTTGTACAACCCCGAGTAATGTTACTCTTACCCATGAACATAATTATGCACCAAATTATTTTTATTAGGAGTGTTAAGATATAATTAGTTTATGATCAATATTAGATTCTCATAATCGGATTCAGATTCCTTCTCTATCCAGATATAGATACGTTCTCTCTCTCTCTCTCTCTCTCTCTCTCTCTATATATATATATATATATATATATATATATATATATATATATATATATAGTTGTATGGCTTTATATATTATCCATTAATAAAATCAATATTGTTGATTAGTTTTATGGTATTAGAGTGTATGGTTTTCCAATCACATGATCATTAAGATAATCAATATTGTTGATTATCTCTAATCGTAACAACTTTCTTCCTCGACGGAGTCACAGCCTTCTTTGTCGATGCAACCTTCTTAGCCTTCGCTGGTGCAGCCTTCTTTGCGGGGGAAGCCTTCTTAGAAGCAGGCACCTAAGCTTTTTTTACCAGTTTTAGATTATTCTCTCTGCTTTATTTGTAGTGGAGAATTATTCTCGAGAGGAGTAGCTGCTGTAATAGGCTTTCGCATAGTCATCAACAAAATCATGTCCTTGGACCTATTTAGGCTTCCTAGCCTTTGTCATACTCTATTACTTTATGCTTTTTTTTTGGAATAGTTTGAGCTAGAATGTAAAGGTGGATATAGATGGCGTTTTGGTTTTAGAAATTGCACAATTATATAAGGAAAAAAGAATAAGAAAAAGTATATGTCTTTATCTGCACATTTTTGAGATTTTCTTCAGTCTTTTAATTTCGAGAAGACTCGTTCTCCCACCTACAGAATTTTTTGTCCTACATGAACTTATTACGAAAGGCCTGGCCATTCTGCTACCGCCTGTTATGTTCATTAACGGGCTGGTCTGATTTATTCTCACTGTCATAAGCATAGTCATTTAGTAGCTTTCGCATAGTCATCAACAAAATCATGTCCTTGGACCTATTTAGGCTTCCTAGACTTTGTCATACTCTATTACTTTATGCTTTTTTTTGGAATAGTTTGAGCTAGAATGTAAAGGTGGATATAGATGGTGTTTTGGTTTTAGAAATTGCACAATTATATAAGGAAAAAAGAATAAGAAAAAGAATATGTCTTTATCTGCACATTTTTGAGATTTTTTTCAGTCTTTTAATTTCGAGAAGACTCGTTCTCCCACCTACAGAATTTTTTGTCCTACATGTACTTATTACGAAAGGCCTGGCCATTCTGCTATCACCTGTTATGTTCATTAACGGGCTGGTCTGATTTATTCTCACTGTCATACGCATAGTCATCTAGTAGATAATTATTTTATGTTTCATCCACACTTAAAAACTTAATTTTTTGAGCGAATTAAGACAAAGGGTTCCTACTTGACTCGCTCTCCGGTAACTTAGGCTCAAATTGTTGATAGTACACATACATCGATAGATATTCAGAATCGTCTTACTCAATTAGAGCTCCAGCTCTGGCTCAAGTGACAGCATGTCTTTTTGTTGGCTCCTCTGCATCTGCCACTACTGATACATCTACTTCTTGGATATTAGACTTTGGTGTTTCTCATCATATGACTTCGAATCTTAATCTCTTATATAGTATTGCACCTTTACTATCACATTTCCCTCTTTATACACAACTGATGGTTCTTAATTTGTTATCACTTAATCTAGCTCAATTATTTTCGATACTTCGAGTCTTTTTTTTACATGTTTCTCATCTTACTTTACATCTTATATCAGTTAGTAGTGTAAAACCCCTAATTTTAATAAACCGTATTAAGTATTTAATTAATTATTTAATTGACTAATCATATTTATTAGCTAAATAGAAGAAATAGAATTTATGAAATTTTTATGTTTAGGTAATTGTGCATTTAGAGGTTTTAGGGAGCAACCGTAATTTTCTTTAATTATTTTTATGTAGGAGACCTTGTGGACAGTTGATAGATTTATTGTATACACTATTATAAATTCTAAAATTATATATATATATATATATATATATATATATATATATATATATATATATATATATAAAGTTTATTAAATAGAATAGATTAATAAAAAAGAAATAGAAAAAGAAAGAAAAGAAATTAGAAAAGAAAAGAGAAAGAAAAAGAAAATTAATGGATCTAAACTCTAAACCTTTACCTACCCGCTACCCACACCCATTAGCAACCCCTAACCTACCTGTTCACAAAGCAAGCAGCAGCAGCTGCAAAATGCAGCCACACCCGCGTTACTTAGGAAATTAGCAGCAGCAGCCGCAAGCTACTCCCAACCCGCGCACCGCTGAGTCCCCCCCCGCCTATATATATCATACGTTGGAAAACCCTAAAACCCTAACCCAAATCTTCAGCCCCGACGTCGAACTAGCCTGCCGCCGAATTCCCAAAACCCAGAGCCACCGCCAGAGCCCACCGCCAGAGCCCACCGCCGCGACCAACCCCGCGCGTCCACGTCGCCAGTCGAGCCGCGCACGAGACTGCAATTGAAATACAATGAAGCCCTGTTCAGGATACGTTTTTCGTGCCCTCGCTCGACCAAACTCGACCCCGTCTTCGCCGGTATGATCCCCATCTATCCCTTTCTAAATTTTGTAGATTAGTTTTTATCGTTCAGCACGTAAACCTAGGCAAAAATCGATGCCAAGTCGAGAAAAAATGACCACTTTTAATTTCGGAAATTCTGTTGCGATGACCCATGTTCACGGACTCGTATCTTCCACCACAGAGATCCGAATCTAGTTTTTCTTTTTGCTATGGAAAGACCACCTAACCGAGATTATTCTCTGTCAATTATATTATTTTATCTGGTGCTGTATGAAGAATTAAATTAGGATAAAAACCCATAAAAACCTGTTTTTCCAACTTCCAAAATTTGTGATACGGAGTGCGCCCCGCCAAACGGGACCATCCTGTCGTGTACCAAGTGTACCAAAAGGTGCGCACGGTCTACCCAGACGTGTGAGCTTACGCAAAAACTGATTTGGACGCGTGTGCGCGTCAAAATTAGCCCGTATCAGCAAAAATTTCCCGTATCATAACTTTTGCAAAATCCCGTGCCATTTAGTGCACGCTCGTTAGAATGCGACGAAACTTGTGCCACTGGACTCATGGTATCGCGCTGGTCCTGTGACCCATTTTTTACGCAATTCTGAGATAGTTGACCAAGTCATCTATTGGCGGGCCCTACAGTTGACTTTTTGGGCAAAATTGTGTTCGACTCGCCGGAATCCATATTTGGATATACCGTTGAGTTCGTACTGACATTTAGAGTTTGTTTGACCTATAATTTATCCTATTTAGAGACTGTTACCTTTGGCACACTTTTCGGTGTAAAGTGGGCCACACGTGGACCCTACTTTGACCCAAAATTATCGTTTTGCCCCTGTGTCCAAATTGGACGAAAGGGTAGTGATTTCTAGCTATCTCGCTTATTTTGAGAATGTTGGTGATGTTTATTTCAGCATCCAAATGCGTTCATTCTGAGGCCGTAGTTTCTGACTCTTGGTGTTTGACATCTGGACGTTATATTTTGTAGCTCTCTTGTCAGGCAAGTATACCTTGCCATTGTACTGTTATTCATATTCCATATATTCATGCATCTTTATTTTTTGTCATTAGTTCATATATTTTAATTGTTATATAAAATGTGCGTCCAAGAAAACTTGGGTGCAACGACGGTGTCGTCGTGATCTATTTTTATTATGTATATGCATTGACCTTGTTTATGAGACCGCCCCATTATCATGAAGCATCATTAGGTTTCATTTGGCTGTAACACATTTTTACACGAGTTGTGAGTCTCATATAAATCACGGACTTATGTATTGACTGATCATCGATACGTGTGAGACGTGCGTTAGGGATAACTGTTGTTAAAAACTTTGCATGCTAGAAGACTCAGCAGTTATTAGTAGTCCAGGGACATAGTCTATTGTAGTACGGTGGTCCAATCCTTGTCCTTGTTTGGTTGCAGGGTTGGGCTATTGTACTAAAGATAGGCTATGAACCAAATCGTGTCATGGATGTGACATGCTTAGAGCATGGGGTGAGGAGAACAATAAGTAAGGCGTGTGGGCTCCGTTGCACTTTCCTTGTGTAACCCGTACGCTCCGTCGGAGATGCGCGGTCATGATGACCACTATATATTATATATTATCAGGCAGCCTCTGCCGTTCAAAAGACGACATACTTTGTAGGCCCCTGGATCTCCAAGAGAACCATGCCAATCCTATTTTAGCCAGATAGCCCACGCATTGGAAAAGTTGTTCTCAAACTGCATTCACTTAGACGGTTAGGCAACCCATTGGATATTTATTTTAATACTTTATTGACATGCTTCTATGTATCTTGTTATGTCCCTCTGAGGACCTGGTCCTTTTTCAGGTGTAGCTGTTCATGAGTATTCGCAGGAGCGCAGATTCAGACTGGTTACTTATATTTGTGAGGAGGTCTTCTCTTCGAGCCCCGTGATTGTTAGCTGATATTCTTATATTGTGTTTGTTGTGTTGCACTTATATATTCTAGTTTGGTAGTAGATTTGTTTCCACCCAACTATCATCTTGAGATACTTTATATTGAGATCTAGTTTCATAGATATTGGTTATGTATCCATTTATGGTTTTCTGTGGATGAGATTTAGATTATACAATGTGACTTGTGACATATGTTTATACCACTTGTGGATTTGATATTCATTTTACAGCGTACGTGTGGATTTTGGTTTCCATATATTGGAGTTGCCATATCCATGCGGCTGGCATGCTTATGTGTCCTAGTCCTACGTATTTTGGGACTGGAGCGTGACATATTTTTGTGGTGGCCTATACAGGTCGAGAGCATATTGTCTCGGTTACTTTACTGTACCGAGCAAGCCTGCACCTAGGATTAGAGTATAGGATCTCATCCACAATTGACTATAATTCACTTTTCTTCCAATCCATTCTATTTGAATAATCATATCCTGCTTGATTCCTGTGCTCCCTAATAGTTTCTTGAGTATAGCCCCCTCCTAGAATATAGAAACCCTTGTTGTTAGGATGATAATTAGGGTGACACACCTATTAAGAATACAACTAGAATATTGACACATCACTAAGTTAGAATACTTAATGAACCCTAGTATCCCTTACCTGTAGATTGGTTTACCATTATCCCTTGATATAATTATGATGACTTGAGGGTAGTAGAGATACTACTAGGATTAGTTATAAATTTAACCATATTGTCTGACCGTAGCATTGAGGAACCAATAGAAATTCAAGGTTGAATATTAGGACTAAACCTAACTTTTATAGTGAGATAATATTTAGAACAATAAACTTAGATCCTTGTCTTGATATTACCAGAACAGTACCTTAGGAAGCCAAGAGGAATAAATATAACATCTTCCTTGATCATACCTCGGACATCGTGATTAGCATACCCTATTTTCTTAAGAAGCCATGATATTATCTAGAGTCCCTCTATTTTAAATTTATATCTTGTTCCTCTGAAAATTTAGCACTCGTAAAATATGCGATGACTAATTATGTTCTTCTATTCTTCATCTTTCAACTCGTGCCACTTGACACCTCTGATTATAGACCAAGTGATTTTATTCTATGTTAGGATATATAGCTTGCTAGGATTATAGTTGTAATCTTGAATTTTGAATTTATGTGCTTGGTAGTTAGAACTTGATAGTTTTAAGTTATTCTTGTAGATTGCGACCTGATGATTATCCTTTAGTTTTCAAATTGCGTAACTTGTACCACACCTCGATACGAGTTATATCCCCTTTTTCCCTTGAAGGCTAGTAACTTTTCTATTTTACTATTAACACTTATTTTATAAGCACTATGACTAAGACTTAAGATGACCATTACCTATATAATTTAATATGAGACCCTAATAATACCAAGATCTTTTCCTCGTGTACCCTAATAAGAGTTTCTACTTTATTTGCAAGTGCAAGGTTAATTTGTGGAACCCCCTCAAGGCAATTACAGTATTAGTTTATTATTTTAAGTTGGGTAGTATACCTCACAACCTAGTATCACATAGTCCTTGTGATCCATTAATAAAGTATAATTGAATGGCATTAACTATATGCTTTCATAAGACGATAGTGGTTATCCAGACTATAGAACTTAGAGACTATACCCCTACTTTGTCGACTATCAACTTAGACAAGGAGTTAGTATGACAACTGTGGAGATTGTAGAGTCTTATCTTTTTGTGAACTTGAATTATTATGTACCTTCTTTCATCATGATCCAGCGTATTTATATTTTATGTATTACCTTGACTTATGCCGCTATTATAGCCTAGTTTTTGCAAGCTTATTCCTTATCGAGCTTGTTCATGATATATGTATTAGTGCGTCGACACACTAATACATTTCAGAATCAGTGTATTAAGGTCTAGTTAGCCTTAGTACGCTTGGTTCGCCCTTTGCATGACTATTTTACGTGGATTGAGATATATAGTTGACTAGTAGACGAATGTACTTGCCCTTAGACATGTCTGAACATATCGTATTAGTTATATAACTGTACTGATATGAGCATGTGAATAAGAATCTACCAAATAAGATTTTAATCCACAACTGCCTTGATAATTCCTTTTGAATTTCTTAAACGCCTTGGTCCCTATACTTCTATTCTATTACCTCCTCCTTGAACTCTTTATTATTTTTTTCCGTCTTCTCCTATTTCGGAAAGACGAACGCTCGTGCTTGGTATAAGTTTGATATACAGATAGTACTAGATATACCCCATAAGCCAACCGTATTACTTGATGATGATTTTTCGTAATTAAGGGCATATCATAGGTAATATGTTGGTGTTCAAACTTTGAGGATTGAATAACATGATTAAATAAGTTGAGGAATATTTTTCTTAAGTGATAAATGGGTAAATTCTAAGTTGGGTAGAAATTGCCTTGTTAACTTGAGGTAAATTCTTTTAGATTGTGATCAAGTAGGATTAGATTGAGAGATTTAGTTATTTTAAATGTGGAGAATTTTAGAAGAAGGAGTTAGATGATGAGTATCTAATGAATTTTGAAATCTTGATATGTCGGACCAAATATTTATACTTTAAGTACATGATTTAAATTTTGAATATTGAAGGTTGAATCATCGATTTGAATTTTGAGGATAAATAGAATTTTAGACTTGAACAATTGGTGAATTAGATTTAAAATTTTATAATTTGATGATTTGAATCAAAAGTTGAATTTTGATTGTTGGATCACCTATTTGAAATATTGAGGATGTAAATTAAAATTAAAATTTGAAGAGTACAAAAATTCATAAGTTGAAGATAGGAATAATATTTGATTAGAAATATTTTCTAAAGGAGATTATGATAGCTGGAGCTCGTGATATAAAATTTGTATGCGTTATTTAATTCTTGAAGATGTTATATGGATTTAATTTAAATTTGGATGTTGAGGATTTAAAAATCGAGAAGAGATTATAATATGTTAAATTTTGATTAAACAGAGGTTACCTTAATTTTGAAAGTGATTGCGATGGATTAGAATATGTTTTAAATTTTGGAAGAGATTACGATTGGCTTGCCTTATATGCGAATGTGAAGGAATTAACAAATTATGCCTTATTTTAATTTCGAGGATGAAATTGTTTTTAAGTTGGTTGGATTGTAAACCCCCTCACCCAAAATTAGGCCTACTTGGCTTAGATAGTGAGACTAAGGCTAGTTTGAATCCAATTAGAAATAGAACACGGTATTTTTATTTAATTTTACAACATTGTATCACTTAGCGTACCATACCGTTGCTTTGATAATTGGAATACTACACTAGCCACTGCCTTTCTATAAATTCTACACCCTTGTCCTAGACATGTCCACCTTCTATTCTGACCTTTGTGTAACTTATAATTATGCTCTCTTGTGCTACATTTTGGACGCACAATATTTGTCGCAGACATTTATATTTAATTCTAAATAATTTTAACTTTATATCCTTGTGCGTTCCAATCGAAATTGAAGACACAATCTTGACCCGTTTCGTGCAACCCAAATCAGGATATAATTCTACTCTGAATCCTCTATGTCCATGACACTTGTGTCCTACATAATTTTATCCTCATGTACTTCTAATTAATTCAAGAACACCTTGTGCATTAATTTTAATTAATTTAATCCAATTTCTATCTTTGTGTAATTTTTTAATTATTGGGCATTTTTATGCAAAAGTGCATTGAGGTGTCCACACCATTGGACATGACACATGAAGAAACACATTTTTTGTTCATATGAATTTTTTCCATAATTTTTGGAATGTACAACGCGTAACATCGCCCCCTCATTTAAACCTAGTCTTGCATTTTAAACAATACAAATTATAGCCCTCCAAACATCCCTATGACAATTGGAAAATCATGGAGGTTAGGATGGAGGAAGGTACATAATAAGCTGTAAATCTCTATCTTATGCCATCCTTGACCTTCTATCATGGCTTAGTTTTAATTTCGAGGACAAATTTTTTGTAAGTTGGATAGAATATAAAACCCCTAATTTTAATAAACCGTATTAAGTATTTAATTAATTATTTAATTGACTTATAATATTTATTAGCTAAATAGAAGAAATAGAATTTATGAAATTTTTATGTTTAGGTAATTGTGCATTTAGAGGTTTTAGGGAGCAACCGTAATTTTTCTTAATTATTTTTATGTAGGAGACCCTGTGGACAGTTGATAGATTTATTGTATACACTAATATAAATTCTAGAATTATATATATATATATATATATATATATATATATATATAAATTTTATTAAATAGAATATATTAATGAAAAAGAAATAGAAAAAGAAAGAAAATAAATTAGAAAAGAAAAGAGAAAGAAAAAGAAAAAGAAAAAGAAAATTAATGGATCTAAACTCTAAACCCTTACCTACACGCTACGCACACCCATTAGCAACCCCTAACCTACCCGTTTACAAAGCAAGCAGCAGCAGCTGTAAAACGCAGCCACACCCGTGTTACTTAGGAAATTAGCAGCAGCAGCCGCAAGCTACTCCCAACCCGCGCAGTGCTGAGTCCCCCCCCGCCTATATATATCATACGTTGGAAAACCCTAAAACCCTAACCCAAATCTTTAGCCCCGACGTCGAACTAGCCTGCCGCCGACTTCCCAGAACCCAGAGCCACCGCCAGAGGCCGCCGCCGCGACCAACCCCGCGCGTCCACGTCGCCATTCGAGCCGCGCACGAGACAACAATTGAACTGCAACGAAGCCCTGTGCAGGACACGTTTCTCGCACCCTCGCTCGACCAAATTCGATCCCGTCTTCGCCGGTATGATCCCCACCTATCCTTCTCTAAATCTCGTAGATTAGTTTTCATCGTTCAGTGCGTAAACCTAGGTGAAAATCGACGCCAAGTCGAGAAAAAATGACCACTTTTAATTTCGGAAATTCTGTTGTGATGACCCATGTTCACGGACTCGTATCTCCCACCCCAGAGATCCGAATCTAGTTTTTATTTTTGCTATGGAAAGACCACCTGACCGATATCATTCTTTGTCAATTACATTATTTTATCTGGTGTTGTATGAAGAGTTAAATTAGGATAAAAACCCATAAAAATCTGTTTTTCCAACTTCTAAAATTTGTGATACGGAGCGCGCCCCGCCAAACGGGACCTCCCCGTCGTGTACCAAGTGTACCAAAAGGTGCGCACGGTCTACCCAGACGTGTGGGATTTTGCAGAAACTGATTTGGACGCGTGTGCGCGTCGAAATCAGCCCGTATCCACAAAAATTTCTCGTATGACAATTTTTGCAAAATCTCGCGCCATTTAGTGCACGCTCGTCAGAATGCGACAAAATTTATGCCACTGGACTTGTGGTATCGCGCTGGTCATATGACCAATTTTCATGCAATTCTGAGACAGTTGACCAAGTCGTCTATTGGCGGGCCCCACTGTTGACTTTTTGGGCAAAATTGTGTTCGGCTCACCGAAATTCATATTTGGACATACCGTTGAGTTCGTACTGACATTTAGAGTTCGTTTGACCTATAATTTATCCCATTTAGAGACCGTTACCCCTGGCACACTTTTTGGTGCAAAGTGGGCCACACGTGGACCCCACTTTGAACCAAAATTATTGTTTTGCCCCTATGTCCAAATTGGACAAAAGGGTAGTGACTTCTAGCTATCTCGCTTATTCTGGGAACGTTGGTGATGTTTATTTCAGCATCCGAAGATGTTCATTCTGAGGCTGTAGTTTCTGACTCTTGGTGTTTGACATCTGGACGTTACATTTTGCAGCTCTCTTGCCAGGCATGTATTCCTTGCCATTGAACTGTTATTCATATTCCATATGTTGCATGCATCTTTATTTTCTGTCATTAGTTCATATATTTTAACTGTTATATAAAATGCGCGTCCAAGGAAACTTGGGTGCAACGACGGTGTCGTCGTGATCTGTTTTTATTATGTATATGCATTGACCTTGTTTATGAGACCGCCCCATTATCATGAAGCATCATTAGGTTTCATTTGGCTATGAAACATTTTTACTTGAGTTGTGAGTCTCATATAGATCACGGACTTACGTATTGACTGATCAACGATACGTGTGGGACGTGCGTTAGGGATAACTGCTGTTAGAAACTTTGCATGCTAGAAGACTCAGCAGTTATTAGTAGTCCAGGGACATAGTCTATTGTAGTACGGTGGTCCAATCCTTGTCCTTGTTTGGTTGCAGGGTTGGGCTATTGTACTAAAGATAGGCTATGAACCAAATCGTGTCATGGATGTGACATGCTTAGAGCATGGGGTGAGGAGAACAATAAGTAAGGCGTGTGGGCTCCGTTGCACTTTCCTTGTGTAACCCGTACGCTCCGTCGGAGATGCGCGGTCATGATGACCACTATATATTATATATTATCAGGCAGCCTCTGCCGTTCAAAAGACGACATACTTTGTAGGCCCCTGGATCTCCAAAAGAACCATGCCAATCCCATTTTAGCCAAATAGCCCACGCGTTGGGAAAGTTGTTCTCAAACTGCATTCACTTAGACGGTTAGGCAACCCATTGGATATTTATTTCAGTACTTTATTGGCATGCTTCTATGTATCTTGTTATGTCCCTCTGAGGACATGGTCCCTTTCCAGGTGTAGCTGTTCATGAGTATTCGCAGGAGCGCAGATTCAGATGGTTACTTATATTTGTGAGGAGGTCTTCTCTTCGAGCCCCGTGATTGTTAGCTGATATTCTTATATTGTGTTGCACTTATATATTCTAGTTTGGTAGTGGATTTGTTTCCACCTAACTATCATCTTGAGATACTTTATATTGAGATCTAGTTTCATAGATATTGGTTATTTATCCATTTATGGTTTTCTGTGGATGAGATTTAGATTATACCCTGTGACTTGTGACATATGTTTATACCACTTATGGATTTGATATTCATTTTACAGCATACGTGTGGATTTTGGTTTCCATATATTGGAGTTGCCATATCCATGCGGCTGGCATGCTTACGTATCCTAGTCCTACGTATTTTGGGACTGGGCGTGACAAGTAGCCTTTGTGAGAATGGATTTATTATTATTTTGATTCCCTCACATATTCTGTGAAGGATCCTTGTACGAGCTAGACAATTGGTCGTGCTCGTAGGACGGGACGATTGTACCACTTAGAGTTTCTACATATTCTATTAACTTGACCATTGATTCTAGTCATGTTGCTATCGTCACGTCTGTTGTCGACTTATGGAACAGTTTCTTAGGTTATATTTCAGAGTCCTGTCTAAAGACTTTATTCCATAGTGGAGCTCTTGGGCGTGGTTCTTTTTTTTCTTAATCCACATGTACAAGTTATAAGTTGGCAAAATAATTAGCCCTACATTTTCCTACGAGTTTATCAAAATATAATAGTATTTTTAAATTAGTTCACTCTGAAATATGGGAACCTGCTCTTATCCCATCCATGACTAGTTTTCTCTACTACGTGAGCTTTATTGATGATTACACTCGTTATACTTGTGTCTATCTTATGCGTCACCGTTCTGAACTTTCTACCATTCATAGAACGTTTACTAATATTATTCATACTCAATTTAATGCTAGGATTAAACTTTTTGCTCTGATTGTGCTCGTGAGTATCTCTCCACTACGATGAGATCTATCTTACAATCTTGCGACACCCTTTTTCAGCAGCCATGTCTTTAAACTCATGAACAGAATGGGCTAGCCGAGTACAAACATTTTTATATTCTTGAGACTACTCGTGCTCTCTTATTATCCTCTTCTGTTTCTCAAACATTTTGGGCAAAGGCCATTCTTACTTCTGTTAATCTTAACAATATCACTCCTTCCTCTGTTTTGTTTAGTCGGATACCTCATGAGAGTGTTTATTCATGTTCTCTTGATTACAATATGATTTATACTTTTGGGTGTTCTTATTTTATTCTCCTTTCTTTGACTGAGCACACAAAACTGTCAGCTCGATTAACCATGTGTTTCTTACTCGATTTTAGTTCCAAGCATAAGGGATACCGTTGTTATGATCCCTTGGCCTATTGTATTCATATATCTCGCATATCACCTTTCTAGAGGACTCTCCTTATTTCATTGTCACACCTCCGGATATTTATTTCTTATTTCCTCCAGTTCCGTCGTCTAGTGTTTTCATTCACCATACTCATTTACTTTCCTTGCTAGTACAGCTCCTCATACGATGCCTCTATTGCTGCCTCATGAGGATCCTCCATATATTCTACCATACTTTATTGCACCATCTTCTCCATCATCTATGCCTCCACTATAACCTCTACGCCAATCCTAAAATACTCATCGACCTCCTGCTCGTTTTACTCCCAATTGTTCTGGTCCACCAAACAAATTTGGCTTTGCTATCTTGGTCTCATATTCTCCACAATTTAATTATTTTCTTACTACTATTCATACTACATGAGAGGCCAGTTCTTATCAAGAGGTTGTTCAGTACCATGAGTGGTAGGAGGCTATGATAGAGGAGTTACGAAAATTTCAGTAATTTTAATAGACATATACTTGAGATGTTGTTCCACTCTCAAACGAGATCAAGCCTATTAGTTGCAAGTGGGTCTTCAAAGTCAAGTATAGACCTGATGTATCTATTAAACGAAATAAGGCTCGCCTTGTTGCCCAAAGTTTTACACAGGAGCATGGGATTGACTATGATAAGAGATTTGCCACTGTTGCTCAGATGACCACAGTTCGTACATTACTAGTTGTTACTGTCGTTCGTCGATGGCCACTTTATCAGATGGATGTAAACAACAATCATGGTTCCTCATCCGAGGTTGTCTATATGGAGCCCCCTCCATGTCTTTCTACTCTGCCGAGACATGTTTGTCGCCTTTGTTGTGTTATTTATGGTCTCACACAATCTCCCCGAGCTTAGTTTGAGTATTTTCAGAGTTTTATTCGTCAGACATATTTTCAACAGTATTTTCAGACCATTCTCTGTTTGTGCGGCAGTCACTGTAGGGACGATTTCTTTTTTTACTTTATATGTATAAAATAATTTTGACTGGCAATAATTCAGCAAAGATTGTAGCTACTCAGAGGTACCTTCATCAGCAATTTCATGTAAAAGACCTTGGCCATCTTCGCTATTTTTTTAGACCCGAGATTGTATAAGATAAGAGAGGGATACTTATTTCTTAGCAGAAATATACTTCAGATATTATTTTGTCTGCTGGTCTATTAGATAATCAAACAATTGATACTCATTTGGAGCTTCATATGAAGCTTCGTCCTATAGATGGTGAACCTCTCATAGATCCTACTCGCTATAGACGGCTAGTGGGACAACTTGTGTATCTCTATTTGACTAGGTTAGATATTTCTCATGTAGTTAGTATTGTTAGCCAGTTCATTTTTGTGCCTCGATGAGAACACTATAGTACCTTGTTCTACATTCTTCGATATCTTCATAGCTCCATTACGCGTTCATTATTCATGTCTTCTACATCTACTCTACAGCTTCGAGCATTTTTTGATACATATTAGATAGGGGATACAACTACTAGATGATCTACTACATGATTATGTTTGTTTCTTGGTGATTTATTAATTTTATGGTGAAGCAAAAAATAAATCGTTGTTGTATGTTCTTTTGCTGAGACAAAGTACAGAGCTATGACTGTCACCCACCTGGCCAGGGAGATCGTCTATGTACGTAGACTGCTCTTTGATATGGATATTTCTCTTACAGGACCTGTCATGTCCCGATCCCACAGGGGGCTGTTCATCCTCGCTTGGGTCCTTGCGGGACTGATTCGTCCTCGCCTAGGGTGTAATATCGAGATTACTGTTTGTAGAAAAGTAAAGAACACAATGGCATAAGAAAATAAGCTC
The DNA here is from genome assembly GCA_036927795.1 of Iris macrosiphon. Classification (NCBI taxonomy): domain Eukaryota; kingdom Viridiplantae; phylum Streptophyta; class Magnoliopsida; order Asparagales; family Iridaceae; genus Iris; species Iris macrosiphon. The sequence continues at coordinate 125,636,904 of JAYESA010000014.1, read as the reverse complement.
TTTATTGATAATCAAGATACGTTACAAGCAGAGCTTGGCCGAGATTACTGTTTGCTCTCTCTCTTTCTTTCGATTATAATGACATCGTTCCATACATTATGTCCCTCTATACAAAAGCAGCTCAAAGCAATCTTGATACGGCTCAAGGCATCGTCTCTATATTTTCGGGTCCTGGGGATGGGGTATAACTATCGCTTCCTCGGATGATCCATCACCTGCGAATAAGCAAACTGTTGGTGGGTCATCACTTTGGGGAAAGTACTGGTGAGTCTAAAATCAACGAACAGAAGGAACACTCCCTAAAACCAACACTAAGTAAGCATGTGGCAAAATATTATATTACTAGTGATCTTTCTAGTTTTACCTAGGTTCATTTTTTGCAGTACAAGAACAGAGTCATATTACTTCTTTTTAGAAACATCTTTAAAATCAGAGTTCATGTTTGATATACAAGCAAGCAGGTAAGGCAAGCAGTTCATATACGATATGCAGATTCATTTACTATCTTTAGCGCGTGACGTATCTCGTGAGTCATATTCATTTCTTTGAAGACTGTAGCATATGCATCTATTGGACTATCTTCTTAGCATCTCCCTATATCTCTTATCATAAGTTAACATCTTATTGTGTGAACGAGATAGAAGCATATACGAAAAGCAAGACTTCCCTATGAAAGCATTCAATATAAGAGAGCATGTTCGATAGCATTTTATATCACTTATTCAGTGATTCTTATCCTTTTGTCGAACGGTTATCCCTGCAGCAGATATGCAAGTTAGCAACAATTACATATATATGAATAAGGTTCTCTTTCCTTGTCTATCTCTGCATCAAACAGTTAGGTAAGCAAGAAGGCTGAATCCTAGCATGAGACCTAACTATATAATGGTCCATGAGTCTACTTTCTCATGATTAGTAGCAGTGTTATCATGGTCCAGCACTACACTAATATACTTTTTCATATACTAGCTGCTTTGACTCATGAATCAGCTATCTAATAGACATGAATATCCCCTGATCGCGAGGACTTCATTGCCTCAGGGTATTCCTCTGATCCCCCCTAGGTCGAACGATCCCCCAGTGCCCTAAAAAATTGTTTGTGGGATTATCCTTGTGTAAAATTTGTCTAAAGACATATGCATGGTATACAACTCTATTATATAAACTTTATATGGATGCAATAGTTTAATAAACAAGCATATAGTCAATCTCTTCTCTCTATCTCTGTCTCTATCTCTGTCTCTGTCTTTGTCTCCATCTTTGGGCGGACAGGCTGCCATTTCTCTGATATCGTTCAAGCATTTCAATAACTTCTATGAAAATATTTAACAGTCTCTATTTAAGCAAGCAAGCATGAAAATAGTTCTCTATCTCTTTTAATTAAGCATACAGTTTTACTCTTTCTTTAGCATACGATGGAAACATATGAACATTCTTTTACTCTTGTTTATTAGCATGGCAACGGTTCATTCGATAGCGGTATCCGTATAACTATGCATGCAATATTTCTATTTTTTCTTAGCATAGCAATGGTTCTATCTCTATATCTTTTTAGACAAGCATAGAAGTTCTCTAGTAATCTCTTACTCTTTCTTATTAATATAGAAATGGTTCTTCTATTGACAAGCATTCAAGTTCTCTAGTTAGGCAAGCAGATTCGTTTCAATGATAAGCTATATGAGTTCTCTTATTAAGCATGCTGAGGCATGTTCTATTATTCTTCTTATGAAACTATCTTCTTAGAACAAGCAGTAAAAAACTCAGATTCATTATTAAGGCATACAATAATCAGAGAATAAAGTTATGCCCACTCATTTAGATCAATCATCTTGTGTTTCGATCAGGAACTCTCCAAGAAGGCTTTCACTCGAACCAGAAAAGTGACATCTCTTGTACATAGTGCCTATACGGAGCGGGGCACTACATACTTATCTACCAAGAAAAAGTTTTGTCCTCGAAACTTTAAGGAAAAACTTTCGATATCCAGAGCAGCGATAGTCCTTATCCCTCACCATCCTCAATCGAAAACTCTAGCAATCAAAAATGATCACTCAGACAAACAGAAATCAGAAGCCATAACTCTCAAGCGATAAATCAAATCCAGAAAACTTTTTGCTAGCATCTTTGAGAATATATATGGACTTATTGTATGGAACATTCATTGCAGCACAATATCTGGGACATCTCTGAGTTGAAGGCAACGGAATGGGCAAAGAATTGAGTAGCTCTGATACCACTATGTCACGCCCCGATCCCGCAGGACTTTGTTCGTCCTCGCTTGGGTCCTTGCGGGACCGATTCATCCTCGCCTCTGGTGTAATGCCGTGTAAGCCTAAGCTGCACTTGAACAAGGCCAAAGCTTTGAACAAGGGCAAGTAAGCTATTCAAGACGGGAGTAGCGGCACAATATCGCAGAAAAGTAAAGAACACAATGACATAAGAAAATAAGCTCTTTATTGATAATCAAGATGTGTTACAAGCGGAGCTTGGCTGAGATTATAGTTCGCTCTAGCTCTCTTTCTCTCAATTACAATAATATTATTCCATACATTATGTCCCTCTATACAAAAGCAGCTCAAAGCAATCTCGATACGGCTCAAGGCATCAACTCTAGATTTCTGGATCCTGGGGATGAGGCATGGCTATCGCTTCCTCGGACGATCCAGCATCTGCGAACATGCAAACTGTTGGTGGGTCAATACTTTGGAAAAAGTACTTGTGAGTCTAACATCAACGAATAGAAGCAACACTCCCTGAAACCAACACTAAGTAAGCATGTGGTAAAATATTATATTACTAGTGATCTTTCTAGTTTTATCTAGGTTCGTTTCATGCAGTACAAGAACATAGTCATATTACTTCTTTTTGGAAACATCTTTGAAATCAGAGTTCATGTTTGATATACAAGCAATCAGGCAAGGAAAGCAGTTCATATACGATATGCAGATTCATTTACTATCTCTAGTACGCGACGTGTCTCATGAGTCATATTCATTTCTTTGAAGACTCTAGCATATGCATCTAGTGGACTATCTTCTTAGCATCTCTCTCTATCTCTTATCATAAGTTAACATCTTATTGTTGAACGAGATAGAAACATATACGAAAAACAAGACTTCTTTATTAAAGCATTCAATATAGGAGAGCATGTTCAATAGCATTTTATATCACTTATTTAGTGATTCTTACCCTTTCGCTGAACGGTTATCCCTGCAGCAGACATACATGTTAGCAACAATTATATATATATGAATAAGGTTCTCTTTTCCTGCCGTCTCTGCATCAAACAGTTAGGTAAACAAGAAGGCTAAATCCTAGCATGCGACCTAACTATATGATGGTCAATGAGTCTACTTTTTCATGATTAGTAGTGTTGTTGTCACGGCCCAGTACTGGACCCATATACTTTTTCATATACTAGCTGCTTTAACTCGTGAACCAGCTATCTAATAGACATGAATACTCCCCTGATCGCGAGGACTTTATTGCCTCAGGGTATTCCTCTGATCCCCCCTAGGGCGAACGATCCCCTAGTGCCCCAAAAAACCGTTCGTGGGATTATCCTTGTGTCCCAGAAAACCGTTCGTGGGATTATCCTTGTGCACAAGTTGTCTAAAGACCGATACATGGTATGAAACTCTATCATATAAACTCTATATGGATGTAGCAGATCAATAAACAAGCATATAGTTAATCTCTTCTCTCTATCTCTATCTTTGTCTCTGTCTCTGTCTTTGTCTCCGTCTTTGTGTGAATATGTCGCCATTTCGCTGATACCGTTCAAGCATTTCAATAACTTCTATGAAAATATTTAACAGTCTCTATTTAAGCAAGCAAGCATGGAAACAATTCTCTCTCTCTTTTAATTAAGCATGCAGTTCTACTCTTTCTTTAACATACGATGGAAACATATGAACATTCTTTTACTCTTGTTTATTAGCATTGCAATGGTTCGTTCGATAGTGGTGTCCGTGTAACTATGCATACAATATTTCTATCTTTTCTTATCATAGCAATGGTTCTATCTCTATCTCTTTTTAGACAAGCATAGAAGTTCTCTAGTAATCTCTTACTCTTTCTTATTAACATAACAATGGTTCTTCTATTAACAAGCATTCAAGTTCTCTAGTTAGGTAAGCATATTCGTTTTAATGACAAGCTATACGAGTTATCTTATTAAGCATGCAGAGACAGGTTCTATCATTCTTCTTATGAAACTATTTTCTTAGAACAAGCAGTAGAAAACTCAGATTCATTATTAAGGCATACAAGAATCAGAGAATGAAGTTTTGCCCACTCACTTAGATCAATCATCTTGTGTTTTGATCGGGAACTCTCCGAGAAGGCTTTCGCTCGAGCCAGCAAAGCGACATCTCTTGTACATAGTGCCTACGCGGAACAGGGCACTACAGATCGTCCTCGCTTGGGCGTGATATCGTACAAGCCTAAGCTGCGCTTGCACAAGGCCAAAGCTTGAACAAGGGCAAGTAAGCTATTCAAGACGGAAGCAACGACACAATATTGCAGAAAAGTAAAGAACACAATGGCATAAGAAAACAAGCTCTTTATTGATAATCAAAATGTGTTATAAGCGACGCTTGGCCGAGATTATAATTCACTCAAGATCTCTTTCTTTCTCTCGATTACAATGACATCGTTTCATACATTACATCCTTTTATACAAAAGCACCTTAAAGCAAACTCGATACGGCTCAAGGCATCGACTCTAGATTTTTGGGTCCTTGGGATGAGGCACGGCTATCGCTTCCTCGGACGATCCAGCACCTGAGACCAAGCACACTGTTGGTGGGTCAGCACTTTGGAGAAAGTACTGATGAGTATAAAATAAACGAACAGAAGCAACACTCCCTGGAATGAATAATAAGTAAGCATATGGCAAAATATTACATTACTAGTGATCTTGCTACTTTTACCTAGGTTCATTTTATGCAGCACAGGATTAGAGTCAGTTTACATCTTTTCAAAAATATGTCTTTGAAACCAGTTTGCATATTCAATACATACAAGCAAGCTATAGAGACAGTGTTCTATTGTGTAGTGTGCAGCATATATCGTGAGCCATATTCGATCTCTTAGGAACAAAAGTTATCTCTAATGGACTATTCATCTTAAATCAAGACAAGTGCATCAAGTGGACTATTCAATTCAATGCAATGGGACCAACAACATATTCAAGTAAAATAGAATATATCTCATTTAGCATAAATGATAAGGAACATAAGAAAATACAAGTAATCACTTATTCAGTGATCCTTACCCATGGCCGAACGGTTATCCCTGCAGCATACATACAAGTTAACAACATATGCATATATATATATATATATATATATATATATATATATATATATATATATATATATATATATATATATATATATAACGAGGTTCTCCTTCCCTGTCCGTCTCTGCATCAAACAGTTAGGTATGTAAAAAGGCTAGCCTAGCATGTGCCCTAACTACATGATGGCCCACGAAGAACCCATGAATAGCAGTAGCTGGGACTATAAGCCCAAGCTAACTATTAGACAGGATACCCCCCTAATCGCGAGGACTACAAGCCTCAGGGTATTTCGATTATCTCCCCCAGGATGAACGATTCCCAGTACCCCAGGAATTATTCGAGAGACGGTACCTTATGCACAAGTTGTCCAAAGACCGATGTGATGCATACGATTCTATCAGATAAAGACTATATAAAACACATGTCTGTGACAAGCAAACTTGATATCAAGCGATAGAGCCGGAGCCCTCAATCTCTTTCTTTCAATCAAGTCGATAGGTTCGATACGTTCAATCAATTCGATAGGTTCAATCATTTTGATAGGTTGATTCTTCTTTCTTTCAATCAATCGTTATGGTTCAATAGCATATTATTCAAACAGTTCTATATTTCAAGTATCAATGACAAGCAAAATGTGGCACAATTCTTCTATCTCTTTTAGCTAAGCATGCAGTTCTATTCTTGTTTAGCATACGATGGAAACATATGAACATTCTTTTACTCATTCTTATTAGCATGGCAGCGGTTCGTTCGATAGCGGTGTTCATGTAACTAAGCATGCAATATTCATTTCTTTAACTTAGCATGACAAAGGTTCTATCTCTTTTAGATAAGCATAAAAGTTCTCTATTTAGGCAAGCAGATTCGTTTCAATGACGAGCTATACGAGTTCTCTTATTAAGCATGCATGTAAACTCCCTCGACCAAATTTAGGTCTACCTGGCTTAGATATAGAGACTAGGGTTAGTTTAGAGCTATTTAGAATTAGAACATAGTATCTTAGATTAATGTACAAATTTTGTATCACTTGGTGTACCTTACCGTTGTCTCGATATTTGGAGCGCTACTCTTACTTTTACTTTCAAACAAATTTCACATACTTGCCTTAGACGTGTCAGCCTTCCATTCTGACCTTTGAGTAACTCATAAATACCCTCTCTTGTGCTTCATTTTAGTCGCACAATATTCTTTACAAATATTTATTTTTTAAATTCAAATAAATCTAACTTTGCATCTTTATCCGTTCCAATCAAAATTGGAGACACAACCTCGACCCGTTTTGCGCAACCCGTTTTGTGCAAGAAGGGACATGTTATCAGGGATTGCCAAAAGAAGATAGGATTGTGCATGATCTGTGGAGCGAGTCAACACCTTGCCCGAGATTGTCCACAGTGCAGGGATACAGCACCGCAGACAGGACAGAGGCCAGCAGCACCAGTCCAGAGGATACCATCCCAGACAAGAGGTCAACGTCTACCTGCACTCGGTGTATTTCAGAGGGGACCACCCCTAGTCCTACAGGAGGCACAGTTTGATCGAGCCAGACAGTAGACCGGAGGCAGAGGCGCGGGCAGGCCTTTGCACTAGCAGTGACTGAGGAGGAACCAGAAGGGGAAGCTATCATAGGTATCATTTTAGTTGCATCATTACCTACGACTACATTGTTTGATTCTGGTACTACACTATCTTTTATATCTAGTAGTTTCGTAGCTATGCATAGAGTAGCTACTTCCTCCTTACCTAAGAGTTGGAAGATTCTTACCGGAGTAGGCATCATACCGGTTACCAGTACTATTAGAACGTGCTCGGTAGTCGTGTGTGGTCAGGAGATGAGAGCTCAATTTTTGGTATTCCCGATGCCAAACTTCGACGTTGTGCTAGGTATAGACTGGTTGATACAGTACAATGCCATACTGGATTGTCGGAGGGGTAGCATCATTTTTAGACCGCCAGATCACACGTAGTTCGAGTACATGCGGGGGACTATCGAGCGAGGAGTAGGCCAGACAACTGGAGTTTACATGGCTATGGAGACGGCACCCCCACCGATAGTCGGAGAGTTCGAGAATGTTTTTCCGGAGGAGTTGCCAGGACTACCGTCGGATAGAGAGGTGGAGTTCACTATTGATTTGGTACTCGGAGCAGCGCCGGTATCTTCAAATGTGTACCGGTTGGCGAAGAGGGAACTGGATGAGCTGAAGCTATAGTTAGAGGAGTTGCAGAGCAAGGTATCTTCAAATGTGTACCGGTAGGTGAGGATTTTCCTAGGACTTGCCGGATATTACCGGAGGTTCGTAGAGAACTTCGCAAGAATCGCAGAGCCGATGACCTACTTGACCCGCACATGAGTTCATTTGGACAGAAGAGTGTCAGACATCGTTCTATGAACTGAAGAAGCATCTAACTACTGTTTGATAATAAACAAAAAAAATAAAACTAGGTTTATACGAAACCCTTTCTTAGGTTTACAAACAAGAAGTACAATTAATTCTATACGAGGATGTTAAGTATAAAATTTAATCTGGATAAATATTGCTATAGGAGTCTGATCTGCAGTCGATCACTTTGTCTCTTGGACCACACAATGACGAAGAAGTGCTGTAGAAAAAGTAGAAGCTTCAAAGATTGCAAGAAGGAGTGGATCCTCGATGCCAAGATCGTCGATCACTACTCTCTGTCTGTGCTCTTCTCTCTTCGATTTTTTGACCTTTCTTTCCGACCTCTATAAAATTCGACCTTTCTTTCCGACCTCTATAAAATCCGACCCCTTGACCTCCATGGACGGAGGTCTCTATTTATAGGCGTAAAAACTGAACAGCGGAGAGAACCGGACCTTTTACTCGGCGGTTATCATAACTGCTACCCACGTATAAATGATCTTCTGAATAAACGTGTGACGCGTGTCCCATTAAAAGATAATGCGTATAACTGCTGCGAAGATCACGACATGCAAGCCACGTAGGTAACTGTCCTTTGCGTAGAGATGATTGGCGTAGAAGCCAAATAACTGTCTCGTTGGCATAAAAACCAAATAGCTATTCTGATGGCGTAAAAGCCAAGTAGGCGTAGAAGCCTGATGCTGACATATAGGCGTATAAACCCAATAGCTATCAGGTTGGTGTAAAAACCAAGTAGGCGTAGAAGCCTGATGCTGCATAGATAGGTAGCTGACGTAAAGGTAGCCAGTTATTCCTCTTTGACTGAGGTCTTGAGTGTATTCTGAATCAGATAGCCTATTCACATACCTTTGCAAATATCGCCTGGGTTGGCGTATTTCAAGGAGATAGCATACGACGTACTCCTATAGTTGAAAATAGCCAGGTCGACGTATTTCGAGGAGATAGCGTACAACGTGCTCCTATAGCTGAAAATAGCCTGATGGTGTAATATGAAGAGGTGATGATATGGACGTATTAGTCATAATTATGGCTCACCCAGTCTTTGAAAGTAGAACCAAATCTCGTGCATTAAATGCAGAGATCTGCCCCCATCACGCGCATTAACTGCAGAGACGTGCCTCGAGCTCTGTATGAAGAGCAATTTTTGACGTGGCGGTTCGTTTCGTCTCCTGCTGAGCGTAAAAGCTCATGGCTGCCTGTGTAAAACTAGACAACGTATTCCTTGAATGCATAGACGGTGACTTAAAACAAGGCTTTGTTACTAAATGACAGTCTGGAGCTCTGTACCGAATCATCATTACAGCCGTCATCTTGATAGTCGTGCAGTACTCTTTGTCAGGAGTCAGGTTTATTGTTCTGTCTGACAGGTTCATTCGAGGAATACGAAGCGTTCCTCGTACACTTCCATGCTACATTAAAAGCAGATTAGTTTTATGCCATAAAGGCGAAGTAGCAACCTTTTTACGCTAAAGCAGTCTGAAATAATGCATTACGCGGGTTGTTCTGGAGCCATATTTTACGCTGAACAACGTTGAAGTTCTGCTGTACGCCAATGGCTCTGAAGTCATGTTTTACGCCACATAATACTGAAACTCTGATTTATGCGAGTTTTATGCATGTTGCGTATAATCCTGTAGCATATTTTTTATGATTCTACATGACCCCCTTTAAAGTTTTCAAATTCCTCGTAATTTGAAATACTTTGAATGAAGCATGAAACGGTCAAATCTGACTCGTTCCTCGGGACTGATTTCTCGGCGTATTTTTGGGAGTTTATTGGGATTCGGTATGTTCTCCTCTGCCTATAAAAAGGCGAATGGGTTAACCTATTTTTCCCACACTTCCTTCACCACACAGAGATGATTGCCGAACTTCGTCGGGTCGACTTGAGGAAGTAGAAGATCATGTTCTTCCAGCATGTAAGGAGCCAAAAAAGAAGGCTTCTTCGAGCAAATATTCTCTACAACGATGGATCATGGAAGGATATCATAGCTTCCTTTGCTCGGGATGATCAGCAATTTCATATGGTGATTCATCCAAGAGAGAAGAAGGGTCACCTTCGACCACACAGCTTGCAAGCTGTATTTTCTCTCATCATGACGGTGGACGAGGGTAGACAGTCTGGCCCTGTCTTCCAATATTGAGTTGGGTCTGAATCCCAACTTAATCTGTCATGGCGTATGGAGGGTGGGCTCTTGAATAATTTAGATAAGCCCAGTTTTGTATCCTCCCGCCATTAATCATTTTCTTATTCATCGACTGTGGAAGTCGATGAACTGCTATAGAAGAAGACAAAGATCTCCACCAATATGATAACCTGGCGCAACAGATTCTTGGTGTGATCCTAAATGAAAATAAGAAACCCTTTGTAGAAAAAGGATTTCCATCATATGTAATCATGAAGATGAAAAACCCTTTGTAGACTGGATTTCCATCATATATAATCATGATTAATAAAATTGTCTTCTTTTACGCATCTGATGATTTGCCATATTTTGCTGGGATGAAGTCTGAATAACTTTACGCCGACTCTGATAAAAAGAGTATCTGATCTCGTCCTGTCTTTTACGCGTAGCTGAAGACGCGTATAAAGCTGCTTAGCATATAAGTTGAAGATCCAAACTGTCATGCTATTTTGGACAAGGAGTCGCATAGAATTCTGAACTGTCACTTCTTTGATAAGAAAAATTCTTGTTCAGACCATCATCTTCAAGAATGATTTCCCGAAAATCCCTTGAAGTAGGGCGAGAAATGACTGTCAAAACTGGGCATGCTTGAACTGTAGAGAAAAGATTCTGACTGGATTTTGGATGAACTTCCAATCGACCCACGAAGAAGAGTCATTTTCAATGCTGAACTCTGTGTGTTTTGGGCACTTGGAATATTTTATAGCCAAGAAGGAGCATCTTCTGCGTGAACCCTTGTAATTGGCCGTCTGGAGAATTGTTCAGATATACGCATACTTTGGCCTGCGTATTTTGAGATATGCGGAAAGTCATAGATTCGTAGTATAGATGAGCATAAAATCATAGGTTTGTAGCCTCTCGAGCTTAAAAGCTGCTGAGCATAAGAGCATCCGGGCATAAAATCATAGATTTATAGCCTCTAAAAAGAAAACTTTCGAGCGTGTAGTCGTAGATTTGTAGCCTCTGAGCGTAAAAAGCTTCTGAGCATGAAATCATAGATTTGTAGCCTCTGAGCGTGAAGTCGTAGGTTTGTAGCCTCTCGAGCGTAAAAGATACCGAGCGTAAAAGCATTCGGGCGTAAAATCGTAGACTTATAGCCTCTGAGTATAAAACCGTAGATTTGCTCTGCACGAAAAACTTTTCGAATTTGCTGACTGTTCGTCTTCCCTAAATGATAGGCTGACGTGGTCCCCAATCATAACCGAATATTAAATATCGAATTTGGTAAGGAATTCGAAGAATTTATCTGAACTTTATAAATACCCCAAGGCCTTCATAGAAGAAACTCTTCATCTGTCTTTTGCAAAAATCCTTGGTTCCTTTAAGAACTCTTCTTCGTCTCTTCTTTTGAGAACCTTGAGTTTTATCCATGGCACCGAAATAAATTTCTACCGCTAAGGGAAAGAAAGCTGCCTCTTCTTCTCGATCCTCTGCTCAAGCACGAGCGACTCCCATTGGGCAGAGCGAACCTCGCTCTGAACGAAGTGCCCCACCATCAAGCTGTGCACCAGGCGTCATAGGTAAAGCTTTTGGGACGAGAAAAATAAAGAAAACCCTTTGCACACGTTGTACGTGAACGCGCTAGGTCATCTTCTGTGCTGAGAGCCTCTTCGAGGAAGATGATGCACAAGATGTTTTATCATTTACGCCCACATTCCTAATGTGTCAGCGTAAAAACTCCATATTTTCGCTGTCTGGCGTAAAAGTTTTGACTATCGAAATTTGGCGTATACTACAAACTTTGAGTGTTACGCTCTGGATAAAAATTTTGGCGTAACAACTCAAATTTTGGCAGTCTGGCGTAAAAATACAGACTGTTAGATTTTTGTGTATACTGCCAATCTTGAATTTTATGCCTCAGAAATAGGTTCCAGCGTAAAAACTCAAGTTTTTACAATCTTGGCGTAAAAGCACAGACTGTTAATCTTTGGCGTAAGCTGCAAGACTGTAATGTCTAGTATAGAAACTAACTTGTTCTTCTTGTATTTTGTAGTGGACTTGCAGATACCTCTGTTGGCTGAGGTGATGGGTTCTGCTGCTGGAATGCTGAATTCTAATTACCTGGAGGATTTATCCTATGTGACATTCCCTATTTCTGGAACCCAGTATCCTGAAGGAAGGAGAACTCTGATATTGTCTCAAGGAGAACGAATGTTGTTGAGTATGATCAACGGGGAGCCGCTGACGTATCTAGATGGGACCAAATATATAAAACCAGCTTTCCTATTCGAGGATATGATTGATAAACAATCCCAGACGAAGCCCAAGAAAGAAAACTAGGTTTTTACTGCTGGGGGCATGGTCATGTATCTGCCCAGGATACTGAGAGATTACCCTATCTCGGCATTCTTCCATGCCACGCATCCCAGGAAGATGTCGTGGACTCTGACCCCTAATCTTCACGGCCAGTCGGGGAAAATATTTTATTAGAAAGGATCAGACCAAGGATTATTTGTGAGCCGCCCTTCAGGCCCTGTTGTGCCTTTCAGGGGATTACTACCGGACAGCATCTCGAGTGAGGACACTTCACTGCTCCAGCCAGTCCAATTATCAAATTTTTGCAATGAAGCATTTTCAGACGGAGCTGGAGAGTATACCCCAAGGTTAATCCTCGGACCAACGGGTGGCTTACCCCTGGAAATCTTCGATGGGCTCGTTTAGTTGCATGGGCCCTGAAGCATTTTCAGACGGAGCTGGAGAGCATTAGTCTGTTCGCGGCTGTGAATGCTACCAGTGTTGGGTTACCTCCCAACCCCAACCTGTTTTTGGCTTTGATAGATCGGTATATCTCGCTCACTGGAACTTTTGCCACTCCGCTAGGGAAGTTGGGATTGGCCCTTCACGAGATGGCAGAGATTTCAAGACTGCCAATGGGGGATACTCCTTATGAAGAGTATGGTCCCATAAACAGGGAGCTGGGGGATACAAACCCTCGGGTAGTAGCAGTGTACCAGGAGCTAATGAGCCATTATCTTGCGTGCACCACCTTCTATAATGAGCCCTCTAATTTGGCTCATACCAACAAATGGGCATCCCATCTCTTCTTTTATCAGGCCAGAGATGCTAAGCCAGACAAAGTTGTGGATAGCAGGGATAAGCCTTTGAACTTTCTGAGCGTGCTTAATGCTCAAATAGTCGATGATCTTATTGAAGACGCTGGGGCTTCAGATCAAGTTCTCGATGAGGGGATTGGGAATTATCCTGCGGGTACTAAAGCCTACAGTTATATGAGGCATTGTCGCAGGCCTCTGTCAAGGGAAGCTCAACTGGCTGGCTTCCTCTCTGTATGGCTACGCCGATTGGTAGTACCTGGCATTGCATCTTTGGATCGCATTCATCGTAACACCTTATGGCCTTTAGTATGGTATTTGGGGCAAGACTGGACCTGCTCCCTGCCATGGTATGCCGTATACAAGCTGGCCTAAGGGCCACTACTGATGGGCTGCTTGCAGACGAAATACGGCGTGAAAGCTTTCCCAGGGTAGAATTACCGTTCCTATATCTGATGAGATGGTTAATTCTTCATAACCCCAGGGTGATGTCTCCCAGCTCTGCCAGTAGTTCGGAAAATAATTTCTTGTTGAATTACAAGAATTCCACTTGGAACGTGACCACCGTCGTAGACTGTCGACGAGCATTAAATTTTGCTCATAGTTGGAAGCTCTTCTGTATCGTCCCTACTGTACATCTCAATCAACAAGGGACGAGACTTCAGGATTCAAGTAAAGGGAAGACCGTTCTTTCTTCTGAAGCTTTTTATTGGGTAGTCTGCATTAGACCTTCCCATTTGTTATACAGAAGTGGAGACCATTGCTTCTTGGAGCCATATCTGCCTAGTCGATTTGTCAGGCAGTTTGGGTATGACCAATTGTATGTGGAAAATGCCATTACCAGCTTCAGGTCCAGAGGTAGACTTATTGACGGAGCGAGAGGATGGCGGTACTTCATAATGGGTTGTACTGGAGCAGCCTTTACTGTGCCCGCGACTTCACTCTCCATGGATTTCGCATCCTCCATTCGTATGCCCAATTTTATGTGGCCATCAATACCTTCCATCGCGATTTTGATATGCGTAAAAGTTTTAGGATGCCCCCTCATAAGTCCATTGGAAGAGAGAAAGTCCCATCAGTTTCCTCTGACGAAGGTGAAGACTCTGTCGATCCAGATAAGTTTTTGTTGACAGTACCGAGAGGCATAATACCTCCGCCTGCAGAGCCCCTTGTTATCCCCAGTAAGCGAAGAGCTCCTATTCTGAAAGAGACTTTCTCTCGTAAGAAAAAGAAGACTGTTAGTGGTCTTGTCAGGGCTTCCAGCCATGAGGCTCCTAGGAGTGAACCTGCTGTTTCCCCTGTTGGGGATGATTTTTTGACTAGAGGTCCTTCGCCTATTAGAGAGGGAACCTCCATAGTTCCGGTTGATAGTGCCGGAGTTTCTTTGCTCGAGACTGCTGTCGCTGCTACCGCTTCAGGTAGTGCTACGAGATCGCCTTCGAGGCTGATCAAATTAAGGATCTCTTTATCCAGCCCAATAATGGGTCTAGCCCCTTCTTCATCTGTAAGTATCTCCAGTGAGATTCCACCTGATGAACCTCGATTGGATCTGGGTGAAGACTTGGATGACTACCCTCAGTCGTCATTTGGTGCACCCTCCTCTCCAGGTATGACATCTTGCTTAACATCATTAAGAAATGATTTAGCTGTACTGGCTACAGACGCGACATATATACCATCGGCCATGGGTAAATATCATCTTTACGTCTCTTTTTAGAAAAATTAACATCAGGTTGATATTAACTTTCTCTTATCTTCTTTTCAGGGGAAGACATCTACGGGGAGGACAGCGTTGACGCAACCTTTGGCTTTGTTGAGGCTCCCGCCGATGAAACGACAGTGCTCGACCTTGAAAAGACAACATTTTCGGGTGCTGGCTCGCCCAATACAGTCCCGATATGTTCAGAGGAGGATGAGCCTGTCATCACGACTATGCCTCCTTTGAGTATGTCAGCCACTTCGACCGTTGTTGGTGCCTCTACTTTTGTCGTGCCATTTGCTGAAGCGACGACTGTGACGACACCCTCTGCAGTCGTTCCTGGAAAGAGATTCATCGATATTGCAGTCACTCCTAGCGTCCATTCGGATTTTGCCATGCTAGTTGAGCAGTATACTAGCATTTTCTATACCACTTTAAAAACGCTGATATCAATGGTGCTGGAGAAGAATCTAGGCTTCGAAGCTCTGAAGATGTCCTCCCAGCTCTCGATAGCGTCGATCAGGAATTTCGACGACGCTGGGAGAGCTGATGCGCTGGAGCAAATAGTTAATGGTTTAGAATAACCCATTAACAATTATTTGCAACTATCCCAAGGCAGCATTGATAACCTGATTCAGGCTGAGTATAACTCCATGACTGCGAGGCTTGTTGGGGAGATGGAAACTCTGAGCAAGTCCATCGAGGCACAGCAGAAAGAGATGAATGAAGAGCATGCCGTATTGGGGTATGTTATTCCCCAGCTGGCTAAATGCGAGGCCGAATATGAAGAAGAGGCAGCGAGGGTCCGCAAATTAAAAGATGAACTTGCTCAGGCAGAGGAGAGGGTTCTCGCTTCATCGGCAGCTAGAGATGTGTTGAAGGACCGAATGGAAGCGGCTCAGCAGAACCTGACACGTGTGGGTGTCATCCACGCAGGTTTTGTACATGCTCGGTCTGAACTGTCTGCCTTGAACAATGAGGAGGCAAGGTTGGAGCGAGCTCACGCTAACGTCTTGAACTCCAGGAATGAGAGAATGGCCTCTCTGGCGCATCAGATCCGCGACTTAATTGCTCCTCCCAAATGATGTACCTTTTGCTTTTATATGTAACTTGCTCTTTATGGAGATAATAAAGAGACTTTATCTGACTTTGGTGGACCCATCATTTTTTTGAATATAAATGATAGGTTAGGGTGAAAGTGATATCAGAGGTGATATGGACGTGATATCCCTTCGGTAAGCTTCAGCTGGACATATCTATTCAGAGGTTATATGGACATGATAGAATATGATCCAACTAAAATTTGTATCCAAAACACTATCAGAGGTAATATGGACGTGATAGGTTTTGAAATTCCAAATTAGTTAAACATATCTATTCGGAGGTTATAGGGACATGATAGAATATGATCCAACTAAAATTTTGGACGTAGTGTTGTCAGAACGAGATCTTCACCATACTCCATTTAGCAAAGAAGATTAAGCATAGTACCTCTTCAAGAATTTGCCGTTGATAGGATCCATTAACAAGTCTTCGTTAGGCTTGGCTAATCTGTAAGCGCCGTTTGAGAACGTCGTCTCGATTACATAAGGGCCTTCTCATTTGGGCTAGAATTTACCCTTACTCTTGTGAGTAATGATCATTGGCCTTTTCACAGCTAAAATTAGCTCGCCAACTTTGAACACCCTTTCCTTCACTTTTTGATTAAAAGCTTTGGAAATGCGTGCCTGGTAGAACACAATACGTTATTGAGCTAGGAGACGTTTCTCGTCTAATCCTTCTAGCTCTTGAAGCCGTAATCGATCATTATTTTCCTGAGTCAACTCATTAGCTACTGCTATTATGAGTGACAGAATTTGGATTTCAATAGGGAGAACTGCTTCACTTTCGTAAACTAATAAGAATGGGGTATAACCCGTCGGTGCTCATACCGTTGTGCGGTATGCCCAGAGGAATTTTCCCAGCTTCTCATTCCAATCTCTTTTGTTTGAAGAGACAAACTTCTTCAAGAGTTTAATGATGGTTTTGTTGAAGGCTTCCGCCAAACCATTAGCAGCATGATTATATGCCGTAGAGGCCATATTTTGTATCCGATTTTTATCGCAAAATCGATGAAATGCTTGGCTGATGAATTGAGGCCCATTGTCATGAATTATCCTTCGGGGTATCCCAAAATGATAAATGACATGATGCTTGATGAAGCTGATCACGTTGGATGTTTTTATCTCAGCAAGAGGGATCGCCTCTGCCCATTTGGAGAAATAATCCGTGATGGCCAATATGAACCGATGACCTCTGGAAGAAGATGGGTGAATAGGACCAATGATATCCATACCCCATCATTCAAAAGGCCAGGACGCAACCGTAGGATATAAATGTTCAGAAGGTTGATGTATAAAATCTACATGAACTTGACAGGCTTTGCATTGTCTTGCATATTTTATTGCATCTGTTATCATAGTAGACCAATAATAGCCCATCCTCCTGATACGATCCTGTAGCTTAGGACCGGGTTGATGTGCTCCGTATACGCCATCGTGAGCTTCACGGATAATCTGCTGTGCCTCATCATCGGAGAGACATCGTAATAGCAGTCCGTCGTAGGTTCGGCGATATAGACATTGTGAAGACGCATCAAAATAGAAGCGTAATGATCATCTTTTGATGGATACTGCTTCCTTAGGATCCTCTAGTAAGATTCCGTATGCCACAAAATCTATAAAGGGACTTCTCCAGTCTCTCTTGGGAAGATTGTGTTCATAGCGTAGCTGCGTTTTATGTGAAAGTTGTTTTTCACACAGAATAAATCTCTGTTAAGAAGGATCATCGAATTCTGCCTTCTTATAGGAATAGCTAAATCTGCAGCTAGACTGGCCAGGGCATCAGCTTTCAGATTTTGAGATCGAGGTACATGCTCTAGGAAGAACCCTTTAAAAGATATGGCTATCTCGATTTTTGCTTGGTGATAAGGAATGAGGTCTGGATTACGGACTTCATATATTCCTTTGACTTGATTGACGATCAGCAGAGAATCACCGAAAGCTTCCAGATATTCGACGTCCAATTCTTTAGTGACTTGGAGTCCGATGAGTAGGGCATTATACTCAGCCACATTATTAGAGCATGGTTCGCTAAGAGAATATGCTCGATAGATGACGAGTTTATCAGGAGTGACCAGGAAAATTTCTACTCCTGAAACTACGTTCCCCCTGGGACCAGTCCTGGAGGCACCATCGAAGAATATCTGCCATGTATCACTTTCCATTGCGGTATTATATTCTGCAACTTCGTCGAGAATATCCTCGTATAATCTGGAGGTTTCCGGAATCGGATGAGCAGCTAGAAAATCAGCCAATGCTTGGCCTTTGATGGACTTCTGAGGGACATACACCATATCATATGGTGTTAATAACATTGCCCAAGTCGCGAGTCGGGAATTGAGGACACTTGGTTTGTTCATCAATACCCGAAGAGGATTGATCCTGGAGATGATATGAATAGTCTGGACTGTGACGTAATGTCGCATTTTCTGAATGGCGAACATTAGGGCCAAACATTCCTTTTCTACTGTATTGTACCGGTGTTCAGCTCCGACCATCATCCTGCTTAAATAGTAGATAGCCTGTTCATGACCCTCATCATTCTTCTGTGCGAGGAGAGCTCCCAGAGAATGATCCATTGCTCGAACATACAGCAAAAATGGTCTTCCTATGACGGGAGGCACCAGAACTGGAGGATTAGTAAGGTAGCGTTTGATATCATTAAACGCTTGCTGACAGGCTTCGTCCCATACGAAGGATACACCTTTCTTCATGAGACGAGAAAAAGGCTGACATCTCCTAGAGAGGTTGGATATGAATCTTCGAATATAAGCCAGACGACCTTGAAATCCCCTGAGTTCTCTCAGATTACGGGGAGGTCGCATCTCTAGGATAGCCTTCACTTTATCAAGGTCCACTTGAATGCCTTTAGCGGTAATGACAAATCCTAGGGATTTGCCACTGGATACACCAAGAAAGGACTTTGTAGGGTTCATTTTGAGTTGGTGTTGGCACATCAACTCAAATACTGTCTTCAAGTCTTGGATGTGATTATCCTTGATGCAGCTTTTGACAGCTATATCATCCACGTAACATTCTACTATTTTGCGTAAATGCTCGTGGAATATGTTACTCATAGCTCGTTGGTATGCAGTCCCGGTATTCTTCAGTCCAAAGGGCATGACCGTGTAACAATATACCCCCAGAGGCGTTCAGAAGGCAGTATGCTTCTCGTCTTCAGGATGCATCTTGATTTGGTTGTATCCTGAAAATCCGTCCATGAAAGACATACATTCAAAACAGCATGTATTATCGATCATGACGTCTGTAATGGGAAGAGGGAACTCATCTTTGGGGAAGGCTCATTTAGATCTCAGTAATCGATGTAGACAGGTACTTTCCCACTTTTTTTCATGACTGGGACAACATTGGCGACCCAGTCAGGATGTTGTTCTTCCCAGATGAACCCGCAGGCTATCAACTTCTTGATTTCAGCTTCAATGGCATCCATCATATCCGGACGGAACTGGCGTTGATGCTGCTTTATAGGCTTCGAATTGGGCAGTATGTTGAGCTTATTAGTAGCCACTTTAGGATCGAGTCCTGGCATATCCTCATAATTCCACGCAAAGACGTCGATATATTCTTTTATCAGCTGGATTATTTTTTCCCTTTCTTCACCGGAAAGATTATTACTGATAAATATCGGCTTTGGCGAAAGTTCATCTCCAACGTCAATTTGGATAACTTTATCTTCAGTGAGTGGTTCTCTCTACTCGAACCGGAGTTCCCATTGCGTATCCATTTGCTGTGCCCAAGAGTCATTCTCAAACGGTTCAGATTCTTGTTCGTCTGCTTCGAGAGAATCTGTCAGTACCGTATTTACTGATAATGCTCGTTCGAGATCATCATATGAGCCGGAGGACGATGAGCCATTTTGAGAAGAGGAAAAGATATCCTCATTAAGCTCAGAAGTTGCAAAGAAAGTGACATACCCTAACCCAAAATGAGTTCGTTGACAGTAGGGATCACCATGCAACGGTATTCGTCTACCTTTTCCATAGTTGAGGCCTGGTTCCAGCTTCAAGTCATAACCCATAATTTGCATAATCTTCAAAGCTTGTGGGCTATATCTGTGAACCTGCATTTTTCCAGCATCGGATTTGTGAGAATCTTCTTGTACAGTCGGTTCGTTGCGCATGCGACCGAAGACTATTGGATGTTGACTGCTGCGAGTAGGAGGGACAATAAAGATAGAATCCTCATGTGGCCCATATGTCGTGATGACATTAGATGTTGACGCTACTTCCCACATATACGGATGATAGGAATCTATAGCTTTCAAGAATTTTTGTGCGATAGGTTCTATATCGTTATGGGGAAAGGATTTCTGATTTGGAATTTGAGCGTCAATGTACTGGAAAAGAGGATCTTTATTATCGTCAGAAACCACGTTCCTGGTTATATTTACATCAGTTGGCTGCTTGTTACGCCGAAGGTTAATGACCAAAGGTGGAGGCTTCTGGTTCAAAGTGATCACTAGAGGATCACCTCCTTGTCCTGACTTGGTTTTGTTCAAGTGGATAGCCATGGGTTCCATGACTTTCGGATGAGTAGTTCGCCCTTTCACCTTGATTGACAAAGGTTGTTCGGTAGAGGATTCTTCTGGCTCCCGGTAGGATTCCTCCTCTGTCTTGCCTGACACCTCCTTCATGTAGTCTTGGATGTACAATATGGCATCGGAGTAGTAGGATTCTACTCCTTTAAACGGGTTAAGGTCAGCAAACTCCGTTTGTATTGTTCCTTGGGTATCTTGTCACTACCACATTATGGAAATAGGGGTATTTTCGACTTTTAATAATGTTTAATATTATTGTAGTTATAATTAAGTAATTTGCATGATGGTATATTTAATTTAAATAATTATGTGTGATGTGTAATTTAAATATAATGTTATATACAGTGTTTATTTACTTTGAGCTAGTAGACTTGACTTAGAAACCCAGTAGATGCCCACCTTCCATTCTGCTATTTTTGTAACTCATAATAATGCTCCCTGTGCATTATTTCTGGCCGCACAAAAATCGTCGCGAACGTTATTTAATAATCCCTATTTTGTATCGTTGTGCGTTCCAATCGAAAATTGGAGGCAATCTTGACCTATTTTTTGTGCGGCCCAAATTAGGGTAATATCCTGTTCTGAGTCTTCTTCATTATTGGTATTGATGACCTGACCTGATTTTGACCCCATGTACTCCTAATTAATTTTAGAACACAACTTGTATTTTATCTCTAATTAAATTGATGATACTATTTTATCTGATTCTAAAATCCCAAATTAATTCCAGTGCCCTGTTATTTGAGCCCACACAAATCCTACAGCGCCCCCTGACCCTACAAAACATCGGACACCGAATTGCCCGCCAAATTTTCGTTATTTCATGCGTCTGTGCAAATACCCCAAATTTAAGGGGGTCAATTTGCAAATTGGCATTTTGTGTCAACACCTTATTTGTTTAAAACAATGAGGGAGCCCTATTAATATTTTAATTAAAACTCTCACCCTCATTCCCCATGAATTATTTTTCTCTCCATGTCAAATCTGAGCCACTCATTCTAAGGATTCAAATCCTCACCCTCCATCACACCCTCTCTCCCTATTTAATATCTTGTACCCTCAAACCCTAATCCCAAGAAACCTAGTTTTTCCCCCACCTCACAAGCCTCCAAATTTCCTCAAGCCTCCAACGTAGGAAGAAATCCTTCTTCCTTTCTTCTTCTCTTTTCTTTCTCCTTCTCTTTCCTTTCTTCTTCTTCTTCTCCTTCTTCTTCCTCTTTTATTTTTTAATTCAAAATTCATATAGGGGGGAACACTGTTCATTCCCCCCTTACTGTGCAACCGACCATCCCCCTATGCGCCGGCGTGGTCGGCGCTCCTCCCTCACGATCTCTCTCCGGCCATGGCATCACCCGACCCAGCCGAGTCCCTCCTCCTCCCTGCTGCTCAGCCCGGCCCGGCGGATCCTCGACTCCTCGCCGCTGCCTGCTCCTCCCCACGGCGACTCCAAGCCTCCTCCACCTATCCCTCTGCCGACCATCTCCTTCAACCCCTCACCCACCGGAGTTCGACCAGTTTTTCCCCCGCCTGGGCTAACCGACTGGATCACGACCCATCAGTCGCTGGACCACCTGCACTTGGCCGGAGAGACGCCGCTGCCCTCTTCTCGTTCGCGTGAGTCACCGCACACACATGAACGCCGTCGAGCCGCTGCTCCCTCCATCTGCCAGTCACCGCCGTGCCAGCGGCACGACCGCTGCCATTAGACGGGAGAGCTCGCCTGAATCTTCTCCCCGCTAGAGCTTCCTTCGCCGGAGTTCAATCCTCTGCCGGACCAGAGCCCTCCACGTCCACCTTATCCTCTTCTCCAACCTCCCTCGACTGAACCACCTGAGCACGCTCGCCTGAACGCTGTGCACCTCCCCTCGACGAACTCTTCATCACCACCACCAGCCCCATCAACGGAGAGCAGCCCGGCCACTCCTGGTCGTGATCATCGCCCTGACCTTCACCATCGCGAACACCAGTCCCACCACCACCGATAGCTCCGGTCCCAGTCGATCCCCGCAGCCCGCAGTCCGGCCGGCCAGCCGACCCCCAGTCACTGTGAGCTCCTCCCCCTTCTTCCTCCTTCACTATGTAATTGTATATGTATTTGTGTATATTAATTTATGTGTAGATATATATAGGTATATAAATACGTATATGTATATTTGTGTAATTGTGTATGTGTATACGTCTATGTGTATGTGCGTATTTGTGTGTATATATGTTCGTATATTTTCTCCCTATATATATATGTATGTTAATGTATGCATATAGCATATTTTATTTGTGTATATATATGCTTTATATATATATATATATGCATCTTGCGTATTTCTCTATATACGTATTAAATGTATATGTATTAAACTATCTGTATATATATAAATATATATGTGTTAGTGTATATAATGGTATAGGTACAAATATGTATTTGATATATATATATAAATGTAATTTGGTATAATTACCTGTATATAGTATAAGTACTAATTTGGTATAATTATATATATAGTATAGATTAAATTGGTGTTTTAGTCTTGGTATATTTTAATAATAGTGTAAATCGTATTTTTGGCATGTATATATGGTACATAAATATTGTTCAACTAATATATATATATTATACATGAAATTAAAAGGCATATATATCTTGTATAGGTATTCAGTGTGATGTATTAGTATTAGTATATATTTAAATAAATACATTAACAATATATATATATATATATATTTTTAAAATATATTTTTATGTATGAGTATACACATATAATGTTTAATTAGTATAAATCAATTATGTATTTAAAAGGCATATATATATATTGTAAATACGTTTAAATTGGTGTATGTATAAATATTGCAAGTATTAATAAGTGTAATGTGTTTTATGTATCCCTACTAGATGACCCTAGTTGACTAGTGCCATACCCGGCACGACCCTGAGTTCGATGTTTTGTGTTGTGTTAGTATAACACCTGATGCAAATGTTGTATTGATATATTTTAGGACTGTTGGATCCTCCAGACGACACTCTGGGACAGGACATTGGTTTTACCAGCTAAGGACCCAAGGCGAGTACATTCTCTGATTAGTTTCTAATTTATGATATCTCCTATGTTCACTGTATCTAGTGTAAATATCCATGCTCTTGACACGTTGGTTACACGGATTGGTATACAAGGATCTCTTCATGAGATGTTATTCCTTATTCATGGTGTAGCTTGTACAAGACTTGTTTTCCTTGTTATCTTGTGCATGTACAGACACTGATTCCCGGGGAGACTTGCTACCTTCCTGGAGAATCCCGTGCCATAGCGTACCATGATTAGATCTACTATACCAGTCGGGGGTGGAGAGTATTTAGTATAGATATGTGATCATACCCAACTTTCCATGCATCATAGCTCACCCCACATCTCACGTCGGGTGCGGCCTGACCATCTCCATGCTTCATAGCTGTTACGTGTGATTAGCCTGACCTCTACATGCATCATAGCTAACCAACGGTTAGCCTGACCTTCATGAATCATAGCTAATCACATGTAACCAGCCTGATCAAGTTCCCAAGCCGATCACATGTTAAAGCTAGTACTCACACACTTAGTCATAGGATTCTTGCTCGTTGACATATTGCTTCTCTTCCTGCATTTACTTACAGTAATTCCAGTATTTCTGTTTTTACATTTCTTGTACCTATACATGCTTCTGGTATATTTCCATCTAGAACTGCTACATAGTTTATATTATTAATAAAGAACTGCTATTTAGAGATGTACTTTGCTCCTTCCTGACTGGAAAATATTTTTCAGACTGTGACCTTAGTAGACTGGTTTCTGGCACACTTGGAGATTGGAAGTTAATGATTGCAGGTATGATTATTTTGTCATTAGACTTGTGTTGTATACTTTTGTTCTTCAAATTCCTATCGTGCTGTAGTTGTGATTGAGTATGTTGTTAATATTTTTATAGTGTTATCCGAGTCTCCTTATGGAGTTGGATACTAGCGTGAGATTTTATAGATAGTACTTGACCTAGACAGCGTTCTACCGCCGATGCTGCGGCCTAGGCTGGACGTACCCACGCACTCGTTCCCCTAAACCGGGTGCGGGTCGTGACACATTTTAGTGGTGGCCCATGCAGGTCAGACTTTGCAAGTTGTGCGATGTCGTAGTAGTGCGACAAATTAGTTGTACAACCGCATGCCTGCTATAGAATATAGGACATAGGATACTAGGATGAGAGAGGATACTCAATCATAAATTCTTAAGAGATTCCTGGGACGACCCCTTGAGAATCTTATTACAATTTCCAATTTAAATCTTTTTCTTTGTTTCTGTCCGCTCTCGCTTGTTGTTTCTGAACTTGATTCTTGTTGAGAAGTTATTAAATTAAAATCTTGGTGTCATTGATGAGTTTAATTCTTGTTGACCAGTTGTTGAATTTAAACTCTTGGTGTCGTTGTTGAGTTTTGATTTTTTTTTTCGAGATGAATTTTACGGACTAAACTTTACGGTATCATCTGATGACATATGTTGATGAGGACAGTGAGAAAGGTAAAACGTCTACTTTGGTTATGGAACCTAGAGTTATCGCAGCCATACTAGCTGCCGTGACGAGAACGTAGGAACCAGACTTGGATGTACATACTATAGTTATGAAACTTAGAGTCTCTCGCAGCCATACCGGTTGGCGTGGCGAAGATTCTAGATAACGTGATTATAGGGTTGCATACTTTAGTTACGGAACCTGTCGTTTATCGCACCAATGCTTACTGGCGTGGCGAGGATTCTGAGTGTCATGATTTCGGATAGACGTGTATGATTATCAGGTTGTATCTTAAATTGGATCTTAAAGTATCATCTCAAGACTTATCTATTTCTGTTGTTTCGGGACTTTGTTCCATCGCTTCTTTCTTTACTAGCAGTAGAGATACCTTCAGTCCTTATCCAGTTCCTTTTTGAGCTTATTTTCTTTGAGGATTCTTGTTAGCGTGATAATTAGTGACTTGCAATTTTGGTTGTGTCTTGTATTAGTTTGACTGAGTGTGACTTGTGAGTTGGTAAGTGTTTCTTAGTTGGACATGTGAGCAGTAGGCTTTAATCTAGAGTTAGCCCTTAGCATAGTACCTTGTACCAATGGTTCTAGGATAAGTGTCATTAGAGACTGTGAGTAGAAGGAGAGAATAGAGTATCAGTGATAGTTCAAGAGTTAGTATCCGAGCTAACATACCCGCCCTGGATAATCATGATTATGCACTTGAGTGATCTACATAAACAATTAGGTATCAAGGAATAGTATTAAGGATTAATGGAGCATAACGTCCAATCTGATGATTAATATCGGGCGTGTTAAAAGTAAAGAAGGATATATGCAATAAAGAGTTAATGAGGTGTCATGAGTAGAGAAATATCGGAATTGGTAATGAAAGTGGCGAAGCGTATCACGGACTAGTTTAACAGACTGAAAAAGATTACAGGGAAATACATATACAACAATCGAGATGAGGAACCATACACATATCCATGAGAGTAAAGAAACATGAGTGTTATAGTAGATACATGTAATCATGAGTTATTATGAGCATTGATGAGATGATGCATTAATGAAACTAGTGATATAATACCAAGAGTGCTAATGATTCTATATCGAGGATTAGTCGAGAATAACGTTAATAACAGTAAGCACTCTGTGTGAAGATAATTAAATGATATACCAGTTGACATAAATTGAAATTATGTAAGAAAATACAGGTGATGATAACTTTGATCATTGAAGGTAATAGTACAAGTGATTCAGGCGGTACAATTTCAGTACACAGTTGGGGTTGTAGATAATTGGTGTATTCGTGTGGACCTTGAGTATTAGAGGCTGGGAGTATCTATAAGTATGCTTGTGGATTTAAATTTATAATTTGTAAGGTGGAAATAAGATTTTATTTTTAGAATAATAGAGGAGTTGAGATTATGTCATTAAATTTTTGGAGGATTTCAAATATGAATTCAATAAACATGGTTAAGGCTACAAAGATTTATAAGTGATTAAATTTTGTTTCGATGTTGAGTATCTAATTTTGAGGAGGTATATAAAATTCATTGTAAGTTGATCGAGAAGTTAAACCTTGACGATTATTTTGAGGATTAATTTTATGGTAGATGAGAGATATGAATATTAATATATGAGTAGATGATATACACGTGTAAGGATTTGATGACTTGAGCATGATTGAGATGGCACCGCAGACTGACTTGGGTGTCCATCTAAAGTTGTATTGGAAAGAGCGGTACTTAGTATGGTGTGTTATACTTGGGTGCACTTGAGTGATAAGAACGACTAGTATGAACAATTGTAGTAGGAACGGGAACTGGCAGAGAGTATGGTACTAAAGAAATAGAGGTATCAAACTTAGATGCATTATTGAACCATGGTTATATTAGAGGTTCTTGGTATCAGATTCTGGTATTAATAGACAGGTGTGTGCAATACGGATATATTCATGGATCTTGTGGATAAATGATTAGTTGATATGGGTACCAGTATATAGGGATAGGAATTAGTTAGTGAATTTGCTAGAGTTACGTGTATGTTAGAGATAGGAAATACTGCAGGTAATGTGTTAACAGGTTCTGTTCTTTCCTTCCTTCTGTCCCTATCTATTTGATTGATTGACTGATACCCTAATACCGTAGCTTGCATGCATGATTTCTTGTTATAATGTAGTTAGTCGTACCCCGACAGAGACTGCAGTACCATGTCAACAGACACATGACCTATATATTTTCTTAAATTGTATGGCTGTAGGTGGAATTTTCTTAAACCATGATCATTAGGATTTTTTGGCCATAGCAAAGGTCTATGACAAGGTTATGACCGACAAAAAGGGACAAGATGATTAAATTATGGATGAGCATTAATTTAAATAAATTTAGGGGATTGTTATAACAGAGTAGATGGATCATTGATTTTGTGAAAATCGAGGTATGATAGAAATTCGAGAATAAACATTAACTTAAATGGAGAGTTAAGAAATTTACAGGGCAAAAATTGAGGATTTTTAGGAAGGTCTTGATATGATTAAATTGATTATTAAAATTTGAGAAAATTGGAGAGATTATCATTTATCTATTTGATTGCAAGATAGAAATTTTATATTTTATATTATGAATGTTGCGTTGAAGATTCTGAAAGTATCGCATCGTTGAGTATTTGAGAAAAAAAAAGAAAATTGGAAAATAAAATCGTTAATGGAATGGTGTCGAATTCAATTCTCGGAAAAAAATTTAGATTTGAATAAGCATCAGTTGAATTTGAGTTAGAGGAGTAAGATGATTGATGGATTAGTGGTTAAAAATTTAAATTTTGGGATACGATTTTTATAAATATGCATTGATTGGATTTCAATTTGGAGGATTGGATATTAAAATTCTGGTACATTTAGATATGAACTTAAAATTTTTTGGAGGAGATTATGACAAAAAGGGGATTGGATTTAAAAAAAAAAAAAACTTGAAGATTTTCAGGAATATGATGTTATAGAATTTTGAAAGGTTGTGAAAAAATAATATGGGAGTACTTCATGATTATTTGGTTTAAAATTTTAAATTTTTGATAGAAATAATACAATGTGTAAATGCAACCATCGTGGACCTTAAATTTCGAGGACGAAATTCTTTTAAGGTGGGTAGACTTGTCACTACCACATTCTGGAAACAGGGGTATTTTTGACTTTTAATAATGTTTAATATTATTGTAGTTATAATTAAGTAATTTGCATGATGGTATATTTAATTTAAATAATTATGTGTGATGTGTAATTTAAATATAATGTTATATACAGTGTTCATTTACTTTGAGCTAGTAGACTTGACCTAGAAACCCAGTAGATGCCCACCTTCCATTCTGCTATTTTTGCAACTCATAATTATGCTCCCTGTGCATTATTTCTGGCCGCACAAAAATCGTCGCGGACGTTATTTAATAATCCCTATTTTGTATCGTTGTGCGTTCCAATCGAAAATTGGAGGCAATCTTGACCTATTTTTCGTGCGGCCCAAATTAGGGTAATATCCTGTTCTGAGTCTTCTTCATTATTGGTATTGATGACCTGACCTGATTTTGACCCCATGTACTCCTAATTAATTTTAGAACACAACTTGCATTTTACCTCTAATTAAATTGATGATACTATTTTATCTGATTCTAAAATCCCAAATTAATTCCAGTGCCCTGTTATTTGAGCCCACACAAATCCTACAGCGCCCCCTGACCCTACAAAACATCGGACACCGAATCGCCCGCCAAATTTTCGTCATTTCATGCGTCTGTGCAAATATCCCAAATTTAAGGGGGTCAATTTGCAAATTGGCATTTTGTGTCAACACCTCATTTGTTTAAAACAATGAGGGAGCCCTATTAATATTTTAATTAAAACTCTCACCCTCATCCCCCATGAATTATTTTTCTCTCCATGTCAAATCTGAGCCACTCATTCTAAGGATTCAAATCCTCACCCTCCATCACACCCTCTCTCCCTATTTAATATCTTGTACCCTCAAACCCTAATCCCAAGAAACCTAGTTTTTCCCCCACCTCACAAGCCTCCAAAATTCCTCAAGCCTCCAACGTAGGAAGAAATCCTTCTTCCTTTCTTCTTCTCTTTTCTTTCTCCTTCTCTTTCCTTTCTTCTTCTTTTTCTCCTTCTTCTTCCTCTTTTATTTTTTAATTCAAAATTCATATAGGGGGGAACACTGTTCATTCCCCCCTTACTGTGCAACCGACCATCCCCCTGTGCTCCGGCGTGGTCGGCGCTCCTCCCTCACGATCTCTCTCCGGCCACGGCATCACCCGACCCAGCCGAGTCCCTCCTCCTCCCTGCTGCTCAGCCCGGCCCGGCGGATCCTCGACTCCTCGCCGCTGCCTGCTCCTTCCCACGACGACTCCAAGCCTCCTCCACCTATCCCTCTGCCGGCCATCTCCTTCAACCCCTCACCCACCAGAGTTCGACCAGTTTTTCCCCCGCCTGGGCTAACCGACTGGATCACGACCCATCAGTCGCTGGACCACCTGCACTTGGCCGGAGAGACGCCGCTGCCCTCTTCTCGTTCGCCTGAGACACCGCACACACATGAACGCCGTTGAGCCGCTGCTCCCTCCATCTGCCAGTCACCGCCGTGCCAGCGGCACGACCGCTGCCATTAGACGGGAGATCTCGCCTGAATCTTCTCCCCGCTAGAGCTTCCTTCGCCGGAGTTCAATCCCCTGCCGGACCAGAGCCCTCCACGTCCACCTCATCCTCTTCTCCAACCTCCCTCGACTGAACCACCTGAGCACGCTCGCCTGAACGCTGTGCACCTCCCCTCGATGAACTCTTCATCACCACCACCAGCCCCATCAACGGAGAGCAGCCCGGCCACTCCTGGTCGTGATCATCGCCCTGACCTTCACCATCGCGAACACCAGTCCCACCACCACCGATAGCTCCGGTCCCAGTCGATCCCCGCAGCCCGCAGTCCGGCCGGCCAGCCGACCCCCAGTCACTGTGAGCTCCTCCCCCTTCTTCCTCCTTCACTATGTAATTGTATATGTATTTGTGTATATTAATTTATGTGTAGATATATATAGGTATATAAATACGTATATGTATATTTGTGTAATTGTGTATGTGTATACGTCTATGTGTATGTGCGTATTTGTGTGTATATATGTTCGTATATTTTCTCCCTATATATATATGTATGTTAATGTATGCATATAGCATATTTTATTTGTGTATATATATGCTTTATATATATATATATATGCATCTTGCGTATTTCTCTATATACGTATTAAATGTATATGTATTAAACTATCTGTATATATATAAATATATATGTGTTAGTGTATATAATGGTATAGGTACAAATATGTATTTGATATATATATATAAATGTAATTTGGTATAATTACCTGTATATAGTATAAGTACTAATTTGGTATAATTATATATATAGTATAGATTAAATTGGTGTTTTAGTCTTGGTATATTTTAATAATAGTGTAAATCGTATTTTTGGCATGTATATATGGTACATAAATATTGTTCAACTAATATATATATATTATACATGAAATTAAAAGGCATATATATCTTGTATAGGTATTCAGTGTGATGTATTAGTATTAGTATATATTTAAATAAATACATTAACAATATATATATATATATATATTTTTAAAATATATTTTTATGTATGAGTATACACATATAATGTTTAATTAGTATAAATCAATTATGTATTTAAAAGGCATATATATATATTGTAAATACGTTTAAATTGGTGTATGTATAAATATTGCAAGTATTAATAAGTGTAATGTGTTTTATGTATCCCTACTAGATGACCCTAGTTGACTAGTGCCATACCCGGCACGGCCCTGAGTTCGATGTTTTGTGTTGTGTTAGTATAACACCTGATGCAAATGTTGTATTGATATATTTTAGGACTGTTGGATCCTCCAGACGACACTCTGGGACAGGACATTGGTTTTACCAGCTAAGGACCCAAGGCGAGTACATTCTCTGATTAGTTTCTAATTTATGATATCTCCTATGTTCACTGTATCTAGTGTAAATATCCATGCTCTTGACACGTTGGTTACACGGATTGGTATACATGGATCTCGTCATGAGATGTTATTCCTTATTCATGGTGTAGCTTGTACAAGACTTATTTTCCTTGTTATCTTGTGCATGTACAGACACTGATTCCCGGGGAGACTTGCTACCTTTCTGGGGAATCCCGTGCCATAGCGTACCATGATTAGATCTACTATACCAGTCGGGGGTGGAGAGTATTTAGTGTAGATATGTGATCATACCCAACTTTCCATGCATCATAGCTCAC
Source organism: Iris macrosiphon (assembly GCA_036927795.1). Lineage (NCBI taxonomy): Eukaryota > Viridiplantae > Streptophyta > Magnoliopsida > Asparagales > Iridaceae > Iris > Iris macrosiphon. The sequence continues at coordinate 125,605,739 of JAYESA010000014.1, read as the reverse complement.
CCCACATCTCACGTCGGGTGCGGCCTGACCATCTCCATGCTTCATAGCTGTTATGTGTGATTAGCCTGACCTCTACATGCATCATAGCTAACCAACGGTTAGCCTGACCTTCATGAATCATAGCTAATCACATGTAACCAGCCTGATCAAGTTCCCAAGCCGATCACATGTTAAAGCTAGTACTCACACACTTAGTCATAGGATTCTTGCTCGTTGACATATTGCTTCTCTTCCTGCATTTACTTACAATAATTCTAGTATTTCTTTTTTTACATTTCTCGTACCTATACATGCTTCTGGTATATTTCCATCTAGAACTGCTACATAGTTTATATCATTAATAAAGAACTGCTATTTAGAGATGTACTTTGCTCCTTCCTGAATGGAAAATATTTTTCAGACTGTGACCTTAGTAGACTGGTTTCTGGCACACTTGGAGATTGGAAGTTAATGATTGCAGGTATGATTATTTTGTCATTAGACTTGTGTTGTATACTTTTGTTCTTCAAATTCCTATCGTGCTGTAGTTGTGATTGAGTATGTTGTTAATATTTTTATAGTGTTATCCGAGTCTCCTTATGGAGTTGGATACTAGCGTGAGATTTTATAGATAGTACTTGACCTAGACAGCGTTCTACCGCCGATGCTGCGGCGTAGGCTGGACGTACCCACGCACTCGTGCCCCTAAACCGGGTGCGGGTCGTGACATATCTACATATTTGAAGCATTGATGTAGAGTCGAAGGAACGATGTTGTGATTATAGATCCATGGTCTACCCAACAGAATATTGTAGGACACCTCTGAATCAATGATATAGCATGTAGCCACTGATCTGAGGTCGCCAATCTGGATCCTCAGACGAATCTTCCCCAACGGCTTACTTTTCCTACCATTGAAGCCCACGATTGTAGTGGTGGTGTAAGCCAATTCGCTGGTAGGAATCCTTAGCGGTCTGAGCAGACTATGAGGAATGATGCTGATCGATGATCCCGGATCTATGTGAATCCGGTCAACCTCCCTGGAACGGACGTATCCGGTGTAATAGAGGGGTTTTTCATGCTTATTATGTTTCAACAGCATGTCATCTTGAGTGAAAGTGATATTCGGGACCACCTCCATCACACTATGACATTGAGGACATGCCACAGGTTCTTCATCAGGGGACTTGAGCTGGGTCAAGTATGCATCCGCCTGCATTAATGCTTCACTCAGGGCTTGACGAGTGTCTTTTGATAGCCTGAGTAGCTCGAAGATGGACAATCTGGCTGGTGTATTAGCCAACTGGGCCAAGATATCAAAGTTATATGGCTTCTCCAAACCTTTGTTTTGAATATTCTTCAAAGGTTTATCAAAGCGCATTTCTTTTTGCTTGCCCTTGTCCGCCGAAGTTGGTCTAGAAGGATCTGCCTCTGGTACGACAGGTTAAGGTTCTGGAAGTTTGGCAGCTGAAGTATCTGCCGATGTATCTTCCTTACTTCCTCCATAGTCCTTGAGGTAGGCTTTCCCTGAACGGGTTCCGGTAGCCAAAATCTCTTCTTCTGATGTCGAGGATATCGCAACCATATGACATGGTCTATGCTTCGAGTTCTTTTTAGACTTAGCCTTAGCAGCTTGAGTCTCTTCCTCGATCTCTGATACCAGATCTGGATGAACCCACATAATCTCGCCACACTGAGTAGTTAGGGGTACCAGGTCATGATTTTGACCCCTAGACGGAGGAAGATTAACAATATTCATCATTGTCCTGGAAATAGGTACAACCCCATCTGAAACTTCTTGAGGAGGCAGATTGCCAAATTGGAGAGAGATCATGTTGGCGGTGACCGTCTTCTCGCTATTGCGCAGAGTGATGGCCTTAGCGTCGATCAACTCCTAGATTTTCCTCTTTAGTATATAACACGCCTTTGTGGGGTGATGTATATACCTATGGAAAATACAGTACTTGGGGTTATTGGTACTGTCGACTTTATTAGGCCGCTTTACCTCTGGGAGGATAATCTTATCGCTTTTGACTAGACACTCGAATATGCTCGAAATATCGTCGTCGTCAAAAGAATATACTTCAATAGGCCTGGAAGTCCCAAGTTTCGTCTGTGTGGTTGTCGCAGTCTTTTGTCTGGACGTATTGATCGTCAAAGCTTCTTTTCCTTTGGAACCACGAGGATGGTCGCTGTTAGAGGATGACCTCTTGCCTCTATCAGAGGCAGATATCATAATTCCATTATCACGCGCCTTCCGACTGTTGTCTTCAGCGGCTACCGCTGAGATAATAAATGAGGGCCAATTATAAAACTGATATGGTCCTGTGAACACCGAGATCACCGGAAGAAGATTCTTCCTGCAAATGTCCACAAATGCCGAGTCTGGAACTCCGGGAGGCATTTGCAAAGTGTTTTAACAAAAACGTTCGATAAAAGTGCGAACGTTCTCTTTCTCTTTCTGCTTTACTTCGATGAGAGAGGACATAGATATGTCCATCCCTCTTTCGTAGAATCGCGCGAAGAACAAAGTCTTAAAATCTTCAAAGAAAGTAATGCAATTGTCCGCAAGACTACGGTACCACTGATAAGCCACCCCCGAGAGATAGCCGTTGAACACTCGAGTGAGAAGGGCGTCATTCCCTTGTAATAACACCGTCATCATACTGAAGTATACTGGCTCGGTGATGTCTATCCCTCAAACAAAGCCATAGCCTGTGGTTTGTATTTAGGAGGGAAAGGGATCTCATCCCAGATAGCTGGGTAAGGCTGGTTGATTCCCAATTTCTTGAGCTGGTCCTTATGCTTCAAGGCATCAAATTGGGCTTTCAATTCCTGTACTGCCTACATCGGATCTTCAGCTGGTAGAGGGACCGCGGAGTGGTGAGAGATCGGTTGTATTGTAACTCCAACATGAGGTAATACATTCTCCGAATTAGGAAGTGGAGGAGCTGCTGACTCCTAATTTAGAGCAGGCTCCTGATTCGCATTGGATGGTGGTAAGTCCACCCCCACACGTATTTGAGTCGGAGGAACCGATGCTTGAGCTATAACAGCTGTGTGTTGAGTCAGCATCATCTGGTGCATATTCTCCATCATGGACTGTATCTCTTTCAGAGATGTCTCCAACACAGCGATGCGTTGCTCAGTACTTCCTGATAGGGAAGCCTCTTCGCGTTCATCTTCAATGGCATATACTCCCATTTCTCTGGATGTCATTGAAGGGTTAGTATAGGTCTCTGTAAAGATTGACTCTATACTTTCAGCATCTGATTTGGGAAACTAGCGACCCCCAGTGTCAGAATCAGAAGAATATGAAGCCGGTTGTCGTGACCTCGAACGGGTGTTTCGGAATACCCCAGCTTCAATGTTTTCAAGAAGTCTGTCGAATCTCCTTTGGCTCGGAGTTCTAGAGGGATGATATCTTGAATTTGACCTTCCTCTAGGAACGTGTGAAGCCATCTTCACTGATGCATATGTAGGCTCTTCTTCCTGGAAAGACAAAGAGTAGTTCAACCGGTCAAAAATTGACCGTTTTGCCTTAGAACAGCAATAATTAACTACAACTTTATGACTATTACAACAATGCTCCCTAGGGGTGTAATAGACATGTTGGAAGATCCTTTATCTTTGCGCTTCTGGATCAGAAATTCACGCAAGTCAGGAGGATTAACAGAAGAAGAATAGGAAGAAGGCTTGTTCCTCCTGTTTACATCAGTTGGAATACGAATATTGGGAACCCCAACCCTTTCTCTGCCGTAGGAATACAGCAGTTCATCCACGTGAGCAGCACATGATCCATGAGGAACGTATCTATCCACAAACTGGGTCTTTTTTACGCCGAGGGGCTTCTTCTGGCGTAATTTGGAATTTTGCTCAGGCTGACATAAAACTGAGGAAGTCCTCAATCGGCCATCAGCTTCTCGCGTAATCTGGAGAGCGGGCAGATTCTTCTCTTGATGGCGTAAAGGCCGAGAGGTTGGGAAATTCGCCATTTGTTTTCCCTTGCGTAGATTGCAGGGACCATCTGCTTTTCCACAGAGGAAAGATGCATTTTTACGCGTGGAACGCATTTGGAATTTCTGAATAGGCGCTGAGGCATTATCAGAAATTTTGTCTGCCACATCACAGACGGGAGACTGAATTTTACGCGCAGGGCGCGGAGCAGACTTCTGGGTTAGCACTGTGGCATGGCCAGAAGCTTTGTCTACCACGTCACAGACAGAAGACTGAATTTTATATGCAGGGTGCGGAGCAGACTTCTGGGTTAGCACTGTGGCATGGCCAGAAGCTTTGTCTATCACGTCACAGACGGGAGACTAAATTTTACGCGCAGGGTGCGGAGCAGACTTCTGGGTTAGCACTGTGGCATGGCCAGAAGCTTTGTCTACCACGTCATAGACGAGACAGAGTTTTACGCGCAGGGCGTGCAGGTTGCGAAGCTACAACCTTGTTGGTTGGAGAAACCAGAGAGTCGGCAGGAATGGTAGAGGATGTCCGGGGCATCCACACCTTACGCAATTTCCTGTTGTCTTGGACGGAGAGGGAATGAGAGCTACCCCCTGTTCGAAGTATGTCTTCGTAGGCTGACTGGTCGAACTGGACGACCAAGGTCTTCTTCATTGATCCTACTGATAATGCATCGTATTGAGCAATTGCTTTCTCATCATATGAGAAAGTAGTCCCCAGTAGAGTCGTCATCTTGTGTTTGATAATAAACGAAAGAAATAAAACTAGGTTTATACGAAACCCTTTCTTAGGTTTACAAACAAGAAGTATAATTAATCCTATACGAGGATGTTAAGTACAAAATTTAATCTGGGTAAATATTGCTATAGGAGACTGATCTGCAGTCGATCACTTTGTTCCTTGGACCACACGATGACGAAGAAGTGCTGTAGAAGAAGTAGAAGCTTCAAAGATTGCAAGAAGGAGTGGATGCTCGATACCAAGATCGTCGATCACTACTCTCTGTCTGTGCTCTTCTCTCTTTGATTTTTTGACCTTTCTTTCCGACCTCTATAAAATCCGACCCCTTGACCTCCATGGACGGAGGTCTCTATTTATAGGCGTAAAAACTGAACAGCGGAGAGAACCTCACCTTTTATGCGGCGGTTATCATAACTGCTACCCACGTATAAATAATCTTTTGAATAAGCGTGTGACGCGTGTCCCATTAAGAGATAATGCGTATAACTGCTGCGAAGATTACGGCATGCAAGCCACGTAGGTAACTGCCCTTTGCGTGGAGATGATTGGCGTAGAAGCCAAATAACTGTCTCGTTGGCGTAAAAACCAAATAGCTGTTCTGATGGCATAAAAGCCAAGTAGGCGTAGAAGCCTGATGCTGACATATAGGCGTAGAAACCCAATAGCTGTCAGGTTGGTGTAAAAACCAAGTAGGCGTAGAAGCCTGATGTTGCATAGATAGGTAGCCGGCGTAAAGGTAGCCAGTTATTCCTCTTTGACTGAGGTCTTAAGTGTATTCTAGATCAGATAGCCTGTTCACATACCTTTGCAAATATAGCCTAGATTGGCGTATTTCAAGGAGATAGCATACGGCGTACTCCTATAGTTGAAAATAGCCAGGTCGGCGTATTTCGAGGAGATAACATACAACGTGCTCCTATAGCTGAAAATAGCCTGATGGCGTAATATGCAGAGGTGATAATGTTGATGTATTAGTCATAATTATGGCTCACCCAGTCTTTGAAAGTAGAACCAAATCTCGTGCATTAAATGCAGAGATCTGCCCCCATCACGCGCATTAACTGTAGGGAAGTGCCTCGAGCTCTGTACGAAGAGCAGCTTTTGACGTGGCGGTTCGTTTTGTCTCCTGCTGAGCGTAAAAGCTCATGGTTGCCTGTGTAAAACTAGACAGCGTATTCCTTGAATGCGTAAACGACGACTTAAATCAAGGCTTTGTTACTAAACGACAGTCTGGAGCTCTGTGCCGAATCATCATTACAGCCGTAGTCTTGATAGTCGTACAGTACTCTTTGTCAGGAGTCAGGTTCATTGTGCTGTCTGACAGGTTCATTCGAGGAATACGAAGCGTTTCTCGTATACTTCTATGCTGTATTAAAAGCAGATGAGTTTTACGCCATAAAGGCGAAGTGGCAACCTTTTTACGCTGAAGCAGTCTGAAATACTGTATTACGCGGGTTGTTCTGGAGCCATATTTTATGCTGAACAGTGTTGAAGCTCTGCTGTACGCCAATGGCTCTGAAGTCATATTTTATGCTGCACAATACTGAAACTCTGCTTTATGCGAGTTTTATGCATGTTGCGTATAATCCTGTAGCGTATTTTTCATGCTTCTACAACTACGACACCTATTTTGACTATACCTTCTGGACCCGGAGGATTTGTGATCTATAGCGATGCGTCTGGAAAAGGATTAGGATGTGTCTTGTGCCTCTAGACAACTGAGGACCTATGAGAAGAACTATCCCACTCATGACTTGGAGCTTGCCGCAGTGATCTTTGCCCTGAAGCTTTGGAGGCACTACCTATACAGAGAGCGGGTGGAGATATTCACAGATCACAAAAGCCTGAAGTACATCTATACTCAGAAGGACCTAAACCAGAGATAAAGACGTTGGCTCGAGGTGATGACAAACTTTGAGATTGAGCTACAGTACCATCCAGGAAAGGCCAACGTGGTAGCTGGCACATTGAACATGAGGTCCATGGCATTCTTTTTTACTACCCAGCAACACCTATTGCGAGATCTGAAGAAGTTGGGTATAGAGGTCATTATGCCCGGAGAAGACGGCCAGTTGTCGAGTTTTCAGGTGCAATCGAAATTGGTTGAGAGTATCAAGGCTCCCTTGCCAACAGATAACAGATTCCAGAGACTTTGACAGATGACAGAGGCCGGGATGCAAACAGGATTGTGCATACACGAGGACGGGACTTTGAGATATGGAGATCGTCTCTATGTTCCGAACGGAGAACTTCGTCAGGAGCTGATGTCGGAGGTGCACAGTTCAGCATACTCTATTCATCCAGGAGACACCAAGATGTATAGAGACTTGAGGCAGTACTATTGGTGGCATGGAATGAAGAGGAAGATAGCCCACTTTGTGGCGAAGTGCCTGGTGTGTCAGCGGGTAAAGGCTGAGCATCAGAGGTCTACAGGTTTACTTCAGGCACTCTCGATACCTGAGTGGAAATGGGAGCACATAACTATGGACTTCATTACGAGATTTTTGAGGAGTCCTAGTGGTCACAATACGGTGTGGGTGATCGTGGATCGACTCACCAAGTTTGCTAACTTTTTACCTTTCAGAGTCGGAGAGTCTACGGAGGTCTTAGCAGAAATGTATATGAGGGAGATCGTGCAACTGCATGGGATGCCAGTCAGTATATTGTCTGACAGGGATACGTGGTTCACATCTTACTTTTGGCGGAGCATGCAAGAGAGTCTCGGTACCCGCCTAAAGTTTAGCACATTGTATCACCCGCAGACGGATGGCCAGTCTGAGCGCACCATTCAGACACTAGAGGACATGTTGAAGACGTGCATGCTTGATTTCAGTGGATCATGGGAGGACCATTTATATTTTGTCGAGTTTTCCTACAATAATAGCTATCAAACGAGCATTCAGATGGCTTCCTATGAGGCATTATATGGCAGGAAGTGTCATTCCCTAATGTGTTGGAGTGATATAGGCGAGAGGCAGATTCTTGGACCATAGTTGGTTGTTCGTACAATGGAGAAGGTAAAAAAGATCCAAGGGCACCTGCGAGCAGCACAGGACAGGCAAAAACATTGGAAAAATGCGCACCGATGACCCCTAGAGTTCCAGGTTGGAGATCATGTCTTTCTAAAAATCTCGCCTACCCGAGGGAACATCAGGTTTGGAGGCAGAGGAAAGCTGAGTCCAAGGTACATCGGACCATTCGATGTGTTGGAGCTCATCGGAGAGGTTGCTTACAGATTAGCGTTACCACAGACATTAGAAGGAGTTCATGACGTCTTCCATATATCTCAGTTAAGGAGGTATATGTCAGATCCAAGTCATGTGCTTGACCACTCGAAGATCACTGTCGGGCCAAGTTTGTCTTATCTGGAGGAGCCTGTAGAGATTCTGGACAAGAGCGAGAAGGTATTGCTATGTCAGAATATTCCTCTAGTTCGTGTCGCATGGAGGCATTATACACCAAGCGAGTCGACCTGGGAACGAGAGGATAATATTCGGTAGTGGTTCCCCCATCTCTTTGAAGGCCTAGGTATGTAGTAGCATTTAATTTTAGTCAATAATTTTTACCATATGTCTATTTTAATTTCGAGGACGAAATGCTCTAAGGAGGGTAGATTATAAACTCCCTCGACCAAATTTAGGTCTACCTGGCTTAGATAGAGAGACTAGGGTTAGTTTGGAGCCATTTAGAATTAGAATATAGTGTTTTAGATTAATGTACAAAATTTGTATCACTTGGTGCACCTTATCGTTGTCTCGATATTTGGAGCGCTACTCTAGATTTTGCTTTCAAACAAATTTCACACACTTGCCCTAGACGTGCCAACCTTCCATTCTGACCTTTGTGTAACTCATAAATACCCTCTCTTGTGCTTTATTTTAGTCGCACAATATTCGTTACAAATATCTATTTTTTAAAATCCAAATAAATCTAACTTTGCATCTTTGTCCGTTCCAATCGAAATTGGAGACACAATCTTGACCCATTTTGTGCAACCCAATTTATGACAATAATCTACTCTGAGTCTTCTACGTCCATGACCCATGTGTCCCACCCAATTTTAATCATATGCACTTCCAATTAAATAAAGAACACCTTTGACACTAATTTTAATTAAATTGGTGCAATGACTCAACCTAACCCAAAACTAGACCCAACACCAACCCAAACTCCCACTCACACCCTCAAGGTTCATACAAAATAACATACACTATTTTAATCCACTATATTATATCAAACATGGTATTTTTTCTCATCCAATCCCAATTCTCCCTTGTTTGTGCAATTTCTAAATTATTGGGGGCCTTTGTGCAAATAAGCAACTAGGTGTCCACTTCCCATTGGAGCAAAATAATGAAAAAACCCTCCTCATACTTTGACCGTTCACCCATTATTTTCCCCCCATTTTTGTGTGTACAACACAACACCTACATTCAATCACCACCCTCCATTCAAAATTAACCCCATCCCACCACTCATTTCCTCATGAGGATCCTTCCCCCATCCCTAGAAATAACTATGTAGCCGGCCCTAATCCCCATGCTCATCTCCTCTCTCTCTCTCTCTCTCTCTCTCTCTCTCTCTCTCTCTCTCTCCTTCATTAACTCTCTCCCCCTCTCCAAAAACTCAGCCACTACCACCTTCCTATCAAAAATCGAAACCCTAACCTTCACCACCTCCTTCCTCGACCTTCCTTTCCTCCTCCGACCAACTTCCTCTCCACCACCACAGCCATCACCCACGACCACTCCACTGTCACCCGACCTCCTCTCCTCATTTTTCCTCTTTTCCTTCTTACGACCACCACCACCGTCGACAACCACCATCATCTCCACGATAACCTCCGCCACCACCATTATCCCCACGACCATCAACCACCACTACAGCCATCACCCACGACCACCCCACTGTCACCCGACCTCCTCTCCACCTTCTTCCTCTCCTCCTCCTCACGACCACCACCACCATCGACACCCACCTCCTCCTTCACGACAATCCCACCACCACCATTATCCCCACGACCTTCAACCACCACCATCGACAGTCAACCCGACCTCCTTCTCCTCCTTATTCCTCTCCTCCTTCTCACGACCACCACCACCATCGATATCCACCTCCTCCTCCATGACCATCCCGCCACCACCATCACCTCGTCACCTCCACCATCACCCTCGCTTGGCCGCAGCCGTTGCTGCTACTAGTCGCTACGTTGCTGCAATTGTTGCTGTTGTGCAGTCTTGCCGCCGGAACACTCCCACCCGCCAGAGACCGGCCACCCACGAGCTGCAGGCCGAGCACCCCCTTCCTTTTTTAGAACTAATCCTAGGTATGTATATTCACTTCCTCCTCCTTCTTCTTATTGTTGTGCATGAACCTATGATTATAGTAAACCCTAATATCTAGAATATATATATGTGTTGGAATAGTAGTTAGTGATATTAAATATTTCATGGGTTAGGTTGTTAGTATGACACTTATATTTGTGTAGTACCTAGGTTCTTAGACTAATTTATCATATGTACACCCTAACCTAATAGCTAGGACACATGATTAGTGTTACACGATATTTGGAGTTGTAAAAATGTATTGGTAGCATGGTAGCTAACTGTCTTTTTGTGCACAATATTTGAGAACATTTGATGTACTTGTACGTGCAGACCTAGATAGTTAACACTATCAAACTTGTGTTAAAAAATAACTTAGCACATACATGAACCTTAGTTGACCTTGGTTATAATATTTGAGAAATGTACGTTTAGAGGGACATGACACTTATGCATTTTAGACACTTGCACACTCGACCCTTCTAATTGACCGATTATAACCCCTACTTGTGTTAGTTTCTAAGTGTAGTGTAGTTGTACTTTTGTGTGTACTAGTATAATGACTGATGGTTATTATATTATATTATATTATATATATATATATGATCGTTGGATCGTTCGGGCGAGGCTTCGGGAGCAGGATTTTGGCATTCGCAGTTTGAGAATCTAGGCAAGTATACGTTGCCTTGTTTACTGTTTAATTCAAGTTATTAAATATTGCATGAGATGTTGTTACAATTATTATATATAACTGTGCGCGTCCGAGAATGACTCGGGTGCAGTCGACGATTGCGTCGATATGTAGTGTATTGACTTACTCACTAGCAGACTCACCTACTGTTGTGAAGATATTCTGATATCTTCTAAGACCCTGACACTTCTTACACTCATCACGATGAAAAACTTATGTTGGGATACGATTTGGCGTACCCGACTAGCTATCGGTGCATGTGACATGCATCATGGTTTAGTGCATAGTCAGGTTAGTCTAGTTATTTGAGACCTGGTATGTAGTTACGTAGTATGCATGTCGTGTATTCAACTTGTATATTTGCATTGGGCGGGGAGGATAACTGGTAGGCATATGGGATACACATATTAAAATTCGTAGTGTCCAGAGGAGCCACGGATCCAATGACTTCCTTTATTCAGATACCGCGTTCTTTGGAGCGTTACGGACGTATATATATATATATATATATATATATATATATATATATATATATATATATATATATATATATATATATATATATATATATATATATATATATACACAGATACCTCGTTCTTTGGAATGATGGACGTTACATGTTCAGATACCACGCTCTTCGGCGTGTTGGACGTTATGCCTTCACCTACCCATACGTACCAAGGTTGTCCTCATATTGTATTCACTTGGATGGTTAGTACACCCCCTTTACTTATTCAGTATTTATATTCGGCATATATTTTGTATCTTGTTACGTCCCTCTGAGAACCTGGTTCCCTTCTAGATTTGGACGAGGCGTACTATCCGAAGGTGTACGGGCCCGGACAGGAGACGAGGTATGCGACCGAGGAGGAGCTTGAGGTGTTACCTTCAGAGTTTTCCTGATCACTGGTAGGCCTTCTACCTAGGGCTGGAGCATCTTTATCTAGTTAGTCGATGTTCTAGCCTAGTACTCTTATCTGTCCTTCCGTACTCTTATTTCAGTATTGTAGTGGGTTTATTCCCATCAGATTTATTTGGATTGTATTATGACATTCAGACTCCGCACTTATTTCAAGTATTTATTTCAGCACTTCTTATTTATATTCTGTGGATGAGATTAGATATTTACCTGCTGCATGTTAGCATATTAGACTTGATAGTATTTTAGGACAGCGTAGTACGCTTCGTCGGGTTCATTAAATTGAAAAATCCTTCGGAGTCGTATTAGCTGGCCATTGCCACGTGGCCTAGTCCCGTGTACTTTAGGACTGAGGCATGACAATGCAGAGTCAGGTTCTATCATTCTTCTTATGAAATTATCTTCTTAGAACAAGCAGTAGAAAACTCAGATTCATTATTAAGACGTGCAAGAATAAGAGAATGAAGTTCTGCCCACTCACTTAGATCAATCATCTTGTGTTTCGATCGGAGAATACTTCAAGAAGGCTTCCGCTCGAGCCAGCAAAGCGATATCTCTTGTACATAGTGCATACACGGAGCGGGACACTACAGGACCTACACCGCCTCATTGTGATAACAAGAGAGCTATACAGATTGCAAATAATCCGATTTTTCATAAACGGACAAAGCATATTTGTGATTGATTCCCACTTCGTCCGTGAGTATTTTTTGGCAGGCACTATTTCTTTACTACATGTGACCTCTGTTGATTAGCTGACAGATTTTTTTATAAAGTCACATCCTTGTTTGATCCATCATGAGTTTTTTTTTTTTTTTTTTTTGGGATGAGAGGAGGGAAAGGGGGGGGGGGGGGGGGGGGGGGGGGGGAGGGGTAATGGGGGAGGGTTAAGATATAATTACTTTAGGATTGATATTAGATTCTTGTGCCACGCAACTCCAAATTATGCAAGATCTAGAATGGTCAAGATATTATATATATGACTCAAAACTACATTAGTCATGATGCAAACACTTGTAGACATTTTGTTAGATGCAAACGACAAGCTTGGTTGTTGCGCCAGGCTAAGAAAATTTAGTATAGTTGATAAAATTAGATGTCACTTCCAATTGAATTTTACCTAAAAGCACTTGGAATGCACAAATCTCATGGCCGAGTGAACCAATCATGTTATTGAAACCGACCCCACGAAGAGTTCCAACAAATCAATCCTAGGTAGGTAGACGAGGTGTCGTCCAACAAAAAAATAATTCAATCAAAATCACTCCCAACCCAATGGATGGGTTAGGATAGAGATAGATGTGCAAGTAATAACTTGTTTTCTTTTTTTGCTGTCCGTAAAATAATCTCCTCCTCTCCTCTCCTCTCCTCTTCCCTTCCCTTCCCTTCCCTTCCCTTGTTGACCCGGTCTCCAAATTAACGTCACCTAACACCATAAAATCCAGCTCGACTATAAATACCTCTCCGTTGCGCAACTCCTCCAACTCCAAATGGAACAGTAGCTCCAAGAAATCTTTGCATAAGCTGCTGTAAGAAAATTCCTCCTCTTCTTTTTCTTGTGCTTCTTTCTTTTTTTTTAAATCCTTCCACAAACCATAAGAAAACTATTTCCCTTCTTTCATTAATTTCTGGGTATGTTTTATCAAGAAATTTGTAAATTCTTGACTTTTTATTAATGTCTATACACATTAATTCTTCACCATTTTAGTCTTATAGATTATAGACTTGTAATTGTTTATTTAAGCATCCACATTTTATATAACTTTGTGTTCTCTTAACATCAAAGGGAGGGAAATATCGTGCAACATTTGTTGATTGATGTAAGTGATCTCGCAATTGATGCGTTTTGCTGCATGTAACTGATCCCAACAAATCCAATGTTTGGAATTATATAATTAGGATGTTTAGGTGTAACCTTTTTTTTTTCCCCCTTAAATAAAAAGTTGTTATTTGATCGTGGATTTATGACATTGAAATGAAGAATGAAGAGAGAAAGCGAGAAATTTTGTAAATGTTATAAAAAATATTGATGTAAATGGATTCTCCAACATTTTTTGCCGCAAAGGAAGTTGTAACATTTGAGGGAGTTCTTGCAATATTTGTTGCAACATTATTATTATTATTATTATTATTATTATTATTATTATTTTTTTTTTTTGCAAGGCCTGAGCTCATACCTAGGACATCGATAATAACCTTACCGGCCCCATCTGCTGGACTACCCCGTAGCAACAATAAAATTATTTACAGTAAACCAACACCATAAATGTAATAAATGTTGCAACAAATGTTCTACTTGATTTGCACATATACTTCTCTAAATGATGGTATTCATGTGTGACCCGTATCGGGCACACAATATTAAGATTTAATATAAATAATATGTACAGAGATATGTGTTCATGTGTATATATGCATCTTGTATCCACATCCTAATGTAACATGAAGCATTATTCTTTACAGGAATGTAGAAAGTTGGGTATTTTTTGTTTGTGTTGATTTTCTTCTATTATCTAACTAAATTATTTGCTTGAAAATTATGGTTAATTTTTTCTTAAAATTGTTTTATCTTTGAGGTTGTCCGCCACTAATTTACAAACATTGAAGTATGTATATAATGTTTTATGTCATTGTTTGTCATTTGAGTCACATAAATAATGAGATTGCAGTTGTTCAAGCGTCTTCCTTTTTGTCCATTGTCATAAAATATGTTATGTTCTTTTTCATTGTTTATTAGCTAGAGTATGATATATTTTTTTCTCTTGTTGAAGAAGTATTAATTTATATTTGTTTGACGACGAGGGAACTATTTGATTCCTTCTATTTGGGACATTTCGTACTCTATTAATTGTTGTCTTATGTTATACGTATTTTTTGTTTTCCAGATAAAAAACTTGATTCTCTGGAGAAATAATATTAGTTTCATGTCCTTGCATTATAAATTCTGAACGTGATAATTTTGTATTGATATTTGCATGAGAACATGACCCAAGAAGAGGATTCAAACAACCGACTCAAAAATTTGGGATAATGACTTTAATGTTGTATTTGCATGAGAGTAGAAGTGAAACATAAGATGCTCTCTTTAATCTCAAGTGCATATTTTTGTTATGTTTAGTTCCTCATGTGTAAAAAACATGATTGTTCTACTTTATTCTTGTACTTCGATGTGTCCTACATTTTTTCCTTTCTTTTTCTTCATTTGAACTTCCTTAGTTCCACATTTGCTAACAATTTGAGAAAGAAATATACTTTGTTTCATTGTAGTCCAATGGAGAAAGAAGTCCCAAAAGTGTCTACAAATGAAGAATTGGATCATACTTGGACAACTACAAATGGGACTTCCAATCAAACTAATGAACAAAGAAAAAACCGTTGGGGTCCTCGAATTTTTGTTAAAACTAGTGATTCGAAAGAACCAAAAGACCTTGATGTAAAGGAATGTACCAGAGGAAGAGCTCCATCTCTTGAACATGATGAAAGTTCTTGTGAGGATAAAGAATCTCCTTCTGTTAGAATCTCAAATCAAGATCCTAAGACACCAGAAAAGAATTTGAACCACGAAGCTCAAAAGCCAAGTCAGCTTGAACAGTTGGATTCGCCAACCAAAACAACAACAACAAATCATGCTAAATCTGGAACGGTACGGGCCAACCACACTGTTCCCCAACCATTTGCTCTTGCTACCGAGAAGCGTGCTTCAGGTGGACTTCAGCTGCCTTCTGATGCTACCAACAAAGGAAACAAATCCACTCATGTAAATAATACGCGATCAACAGAAATGATGAAGAAGACTCAGGTGATTATCCATTTTCTAGCACTTGTTTTTGTAATTTTATATTATGTCTACTTTGATTTTTTTTTTCTGGTAGATATACCAGCAATGGAGAATTCATTTGGAACTCATTTCGGATTCATGCTTCATGTTTCATGCATTTAATCTGTGTTAGGATTCAGGAATGAAGGTTTAAGAGTGCTGGGACTTTTTTCATGAAATCCTAATCATTTTAGTGCATATATGAGGCTAAGATTTTGAATAAATTCATTCTTTATTCATACTTATATAGATATACATTCTTAGATATTTTTATTCTGTTTATTTAGTATGTACCTAGTTGTGTTATTGAAGGGTTTCTTCAATCCCAAGATACTTATAAATTGTTGATTTTATGTTGGATTTTAGTTGCAACTTGTTTAGGACCTTAGGTCAATTATTTGCTTTTAGTATCCTATATAATCCCCTATGATATGTTTGAAGCAGAATATGCATATGAATCAACATGTTCGAATCAATTTTTGCTGAAAGCTATAAAAAAATTATATTTCCTGAGTGTGAAAACTACTAGAATTTTATTACTGTGGGTTTCATCCACTATTTCTAAATGATCGTTGTATTCCATACATAACAGCAGAGCTCACCTCATACTAGGAAGCCTCTGCAACCTGATAATGCAATACACACAGAGGAGGCAGAAGCTTGCTCCATTGTTTCTTCGTACGCTTCATACTATTATGGCTCTATTACAGTTCTTTGGTCATAACTTTTATCTTCCATAAGATTGATGTTAAATTTTCCTGAACAATTTATATAGAAATGCAACACCTGTAAGATCTTCTGGAGCTAGAACAATAATGGTGACTGCCCCTACTTTCAGATCCAGTGAACGTGCGGAGAAGAGAAAGGAGGTACACTTTTCTCTACTCTTTTGGTTTGGAACATTGTTGATGCTTGTATCACATTTAATTTCTATCTCCCAACACGCTCTTGTCTTTAGTTCTACGCCAAACTAGAAGAGAAACAGCAAGCATTGGAAGCAGAAAAGATGCAATCTGAAGCTAAGTCGAAGGTACGGTTATCTTCTCCATTTGTTGGTACTCGAGAAATGTTGTACATGGTAATTTTTGTTAAGGTTAGCTTAGAGTTCATCTTGTAAAGGGTACTTACATTTGAAGAACTCATGTTTTTTACATGTGCTGTTCCTCATGTTTATTACATGATCTGTTCCAAGTTATCCACTGTGGAGCTTCTTGAACTCATGGCTAGTGATATAGTGCTTTAGATAAGCTCAAGTTAACCAATGAAGCAAAATTGTTATTCTACATTTGAACAGTTTTTCTAAGCCTTCTTGAAACTACAATAATTGGTCATACTTGTAGACAAAAATTTCTCCTTTCAATTTTCTACGCTTAAATAATATTCTCACAAATCATGGTCTTTTCTCATGAACTTTACGTAATTAATTTACTGAGGTTTGTGAATTTTCTTTATACTCGTGTCTTGTCTGTCAGGAAGAGCTAGAAGCGGCTATGAAGCAACTTAGGAAGAGCCTGATCTTCAAAGCAAATCCTCTGCCAAGCTTTTACCAAGAGGGCCCTCCTCCAAAGGTTGAACTTAAAAAGGTAATATAGTTTCTTCTTAATCAGTCATCCAAATATGGAAGTTTTGTGTTAGGCCCTTTGTATACAGAAAAGTTGAACATTTAATGATGCAGTTAAAAAAAAAAAAAATTGTCTAGCATAGTGTCTTCAAGCATACGAAATAGAGAAGGCCATAATTTTTTTATAATAGATAAATATATTATAAATATGTTATTTATAATATAAATATATTATATAAAAATTTGCAAATGTTACACCTAGGACTAGGACCAATGGAAGAAATGGGGAGCAAAGGCAATTTGCTTATACTACTACTCCATAGCTCAGATAAACACAAAGAAGGATCTGGAAGAACTGAGAACTCACACATTGCATACAAATGCAAATTAGCAAGAAATGGGGCATTAAATGAAACATGCGATTGCTTCTTTTGAAGTTTGTATGAATGGAGGAGGATAAATGGCTTCCAAGAAACCAAACTTAGTCCTATAACTCAATAGTTTCTTTATCGAAACTATATTTATATAAAGAATACTTCAAGAGAAAATTAAGTAATTTCAGTCTCCAATACTACCTTACATATTTTATGCTTGTTTTCTTGATAAGAAAAGTCCAATAGCTCAGATTAATTTGTTGACAAAAAATATGGGAGAAACATATGGGAGAAACATGGACTAATTGTAGCAAACAAGTTGGTGATAAGTTCATCACATTTGAGAAAGATACTTTCGCTAAGATATAACTTGTCAATATCATAATACTTGATCAAGAACTTGTGAAGCAGTATAACTTCTCTTGCACTAGTCAGCCATCAAAATTACAATTCAATTGAGATTAGGTGAATTCTCTAATTTATAGATTCTCTTGTATTGTTGATTGTATAATGTATTTTTGATCTTACTCTGTGTGTGTGTGTGTGTGTGTGTGTGTGTGTGTGTGCGTGTCCACGTGGAGAACCTTAAACCTAGGGTTGTCAACAAGGCGGGTTTGGGTCGGATTTATGTCATATCCAAGGGACCCTGTATGTTTTGGGGGTTCAGATTCATGTTGAATTCATATTTTATATTGTAGTATACAAAGTATTTGAGACTATTAGTTACTATACTTAAAGGGCCATACTTTTTATTTCTACTGCAATAACAAACCAGATGATTTCACACATGATACATGCTTGATATTTTTTTTAATACATGTTTGATATTTGTTATATATAAAATTGACATAAATTGGTTTTGTGTTCCTGAGTTGGTTTTGGGTTCGGATGAGGCAATATCCAAACCCTCATCATTAAGGATTCTGGGTTTAGTTTTGAAATCCTACCCCTATGTCTTAACATAATCGGATTGGGTTATCAATTACCATTGATATTCCTAATTCAAATTGTATTTAACTGGTAAATGTGTAAAAAGAAAGTCGAGACATTGTTACCCAGCCCTCCTTAACTTCTTCTTCTTCTTCTTCCTTTGTGTTGGGTAAAGCCACCTCCCACTCGTGCAAAGTCTCCCAAGCTCGGTCGAAGGAAGAGCTGTAGTGATGCAAGTTTGTCGCAAGGAGATGATGGTAATGAAACATGTTATCTGTCAAATCAACGAAGTCTTGGCAGCAATCATGATGCTTCTGGCACAAAAGATGGATACAAAGCTCCAAAAGTGAAAGAAGATACCAAATATCCGAAGGTAGCTATATGATGTCAAGTTATAGCTGATCAAGGAGGTGCTGATATTGTTGTTCTATCTTGACTCACCAGTTCATTCTACGTAACAAAGCTGACCACTTACCTTCTCCATAGTAACATTATGCTTTTTCTCCTCTGCAAGAATTTGCGATAAAGATGTGATATATTGTACATTCTTTTAAGTTATAAGTTTGATGTAAAAGCCAATCAACAGCTATGTAATAACCGTGAGACTGCCATTTTTCTGTTGATATATGATTATATATATGTCAAGAATTTCAAATATTCATCGTGCAGCTGGATTATTTCCTATGATATACATATATTCATAGATAGCTAAATGTTTTATAAGTATAAATCTTGGAGTTTGATGGCCAACAAATTTCCATAACCACATTGTGCAAACTGCACTGATCACACTAACTTCACACTAGTTGTAGTATTATTTGACCTTTACAATGCTAAAATCAAATGATATTGACATTCGGGAAATAGAAATGTAGTTGAGAATATCATTATGATCTCGCTACGGTTCGTAATTCTTGTTATTTAATTAATAGAATGTCATTCTGGTCTAACTAAAATTTGTAATACTTGTTATATTCATCGTTTGGTTTTTCACCTTCACCTTTTTCTTTTCTTCCTTGTTCAAGGGTCAATGTCGTCTTCTCCACCCTTGCAAAGAATTTCTGGATCGATCTCCTTAACAATCGTTCTTGCATAGCCGCCTAGCAATACACTTTTGTCATCGTCCACTCGAGGGTCTCCACAAACATGTATCCTATATATAATACGAAAATTTCTAAACTTTACCGTAGATCTTTTATGTTCCAAAAGTGCCAATTTTTTAACTATTTATATATATATATATATATATATATATATATATATATATATATATATATATATATATATATATAGTTACACACTTCCAACTACAATAAATATTAATCATCTCAAAAATAAATGGACTTCAAAATATTTTATTCTATTTCAAAATAGATTTGTATGCAAGTATATATTTAAATAATAAAAAAATAAATACAGACAAAACATATGCACGTGACTTCTAGTAGTAATTAATACTAAAAACAGTCTCATATCTACTCTTATAATGATGCTTCAAAACGGCTCAAAAGTGAACCATCTAAGACGTAAGTAAATACTCAACTAAATAATAATTAAAAATTTCTAAAAAAATTTTATCTATCCATGTACGTGTTTTCTTTTCGTAGAAACATCTTAAAATCTTTATAATTATCTAAACATATATTCAAATATATATAAAGATATATATAACAAATCCAAATAAAAATATATTCAATATTCAAAATATATTTAAACTATTTTTTCATATATTCACAGTTTTACAAATAATATAACAAATTTAAATTTAAATATATTCAAATCAAATTTAAACTATTTTAATATAATTTAAATTTTTTTAATTTTTTCAATAACATCAATAAATCTTATAAATCTATTTTTAATAAATATATATATATATATATATATATATATATATATATATATATATATATATATATATATATATATATAACATATCTTAATTTTATAAATATTTTAAAAAAATCAACAGTATTACAAAAATAAAATTTACGTGCAACGCATGTGCATCTGTTGCATCAAAGCGCATCTTCGCAACAATTGAATCTTCTCCCATGAAGCAACCTCTTCTATACGAGTACACGATTACCAAATATTCGATATCATTTGTCAATGTTGTCTAAAATGGCAATGGAATTCCAATCTTTAAGAAATAATAATTTCTGAAATACAAAACATAGTCTACCTTTTAGGGCAATACCATGACTCTTTTTCTTACTGCTTTTAGAAAGCAAAAAGCGAAAACTCTACCCAATCTCCCCTATTTGATTAGTCTAATTCCTCATCTTTCCATGAGACATAACCCATAGGATCGACTAGATGAGTATGATAATCATTTTTCTTTTCATCTTGTGTCACCTAGAAGTCAACAGACTCTTCTGGACCTTCATCCATACCCAAACTCCTATATTCTCTCTTACTTTCCCTTCAATACCTAGCACAAAAAATATCACAAAAAATATTTAGTTACTACAATCAGCAACAGACCTCCACTGCTGGTAACTACTTCAATTGTTCAACTTCCAAATCTTGCAATCTTTATTATAATTGATTTGATTCAATTGATTGATGATATTTGATGTGCAGCGTATCCGCCACCTGGGCAAGCCTACACCTCACCAACGACGGCAGAGGGGTACCCGGTGAAGGACGGGATTGCGTATGCCAAGAACCGGTCAAGGGGTAAGCCTGACAAGACTTCGGACTTGGACAACCTCCTTCATATGGTCTGCTTGGATTGAGGGGAAAAAAATAAATAGGGTTAAGTGGGAGGGAGGGGAGTCAATACATATAACCTTGCTTGGATTGGAGAAAGAGTTAAGTGGGGTGTATTTAATAACTCTTGTTTGGATTGGAGGTTTTTAGTGGAGGAAAGAGTTAAGTGGGGTGTATTTATGACTTCTTAAATAAAATTCCTCACTTCCCCCTAGCTAACCCCCCGATTTGGGGGATTGAAAAAAAATGACAAAATAGGGTTAAACAACCCCCACATAACCCTCTATTACTCTTCCTCCTAAACCCCCACCCTCAAACCAAGCATGGTTCTTTTTTTTTCTCACTTAACTCTCTTAACCCTCAATCCAAGCAGACCCAATCCAAACTTAACTTAAACTTATATTTACATCAATAACGGTCAAGGGATAACCTATTGGGAACGAAAGTGCGGAAACCGTTTCCCAAACCAGAGAGTACCTGCGAGAGAACAGAGCAAAACGCACAAACAAAAAATGCCAAACATAAATCGCAGACACAGATTTTTGACGTAGAAAATCCTTGCGAAAAAAATCACGGGACGATCAGAGTCCAACCTTGAAAAGGCTCCACTAATGGAATAAGAAATACACCGACTCCTTATAAATTTCTCATCGATCCAAACGAATCACCACAACTCTTTTGGAACAGAAAATAGATTATAACCACGAAGTAGAAAGACAACGAGAAATACCCGAAACTAATCTCCTTCTTCGAAACGGCCTACAATCCTTCTTTCTCCTCTCCAATGTTGCAATGACACTCTTGCCTCCTTTTCTCTCATTGTTGCTATTTTTTTTTTTTAGAGAGAGAGATATATATTTTAGGGCCAGGAGACACCTATATATAGCCTCAAACCCACAACTAGCATTCCTATTATAGATAGGAATATCCAATCCAAATCCAAATCCATTGACATATTCCTATTATATCTAGGAATATCCAATCCAAATCCATTGAGATATTCCTATTATATTTAAGAATATCCAATCCAAATAAATTGAGGTATTCCTATTATATGTAGAAATACTCAATCCTACTCTGAGATATTTTTCACATAGGATGGGAATCCCACCCACTCCAACAAATCTCTCCCTTCACAACTATGTAGAGGGGGTCGTCATCCCGATGGTCCACCTGCAGTACTCAAACTATCCTCTTGGTAGAACCTTTGTGAACATATATGCTCCGTTGTCATCTGTATTGACATTCTCAAACGCCACTTCCTTCTTGTCAAACACATCCCGTATCCAATGATACCAGGTATCAATGTGCTTGGACCGGCTATGAAATGTCTGGTTCTTCACAAGGTGAATAGCACTCTGACTATCACAAAGTAAAGGATACTACTCCTGCTTTAGCCCAATTTTCTGCAGCAGCTTCTTCATCCACAGCAACTCCTTACAAGCCTCCGTCGTCGCAATGTATCTGCCTCTGTCGTCGACAAGGAAACACACTTCTGTAAATGTGACTGCTACGATACTGCTCCACCAGCAAACATGATCACTTAGTCCGAAGTCGATCGTCTCGTCTTTATATCTCTAGCCATATCAGCGTCGGTATATCCAACTAGCTTCGGCTCGTCACTACCAAATAAAAGTCTCCAATCGACAGTACCCTGAAGATATCGTAGAATTCACTTGACCCCACTCCAATGTACCCTTCCAGGATTGGAAGTGTACCGGCTAACTGTGCCGACTGCGTGAGCAATGTCTGGCCTCGTACATACCATAGCATACATAAGACTCTCCACAACTGAGCCATATGGAACTCGCTCCATATCTTCTTTCTCATCCTCGATAGATGGACACTGCTCCTCAGTGAACTTAAAGTGAGCCGCAAGAGGGATACTCACTTTCTTCGACCCGTCCATCCCAAAACGCTGAAGTACCTGGTGAATGTACTTCTTTTGGGACAAGTGTAGCAGCTTGGACTCTTTCTCGGCTGATCTCCATCCCAAGAATAGTCTTTGATGCTCCCAAATCCTTCAGAGAGAAGGTCGCGCCCAGTTGGCGCTTCAACTCTACTATCCTGGTGGCATTCCGACCCACCAACAACATGTCATCAACATAAAACAACAAAATGATAAAATCATCCTCTGCAAAATATCTCACAAAAATACAATGATCCGACGTCGTCTGTGCATAGCCATGCTCCCCCATAAATGACTCAAACTTCCTGTACCACTGCCTCGGAGCCTGTTTCAGACCATACAAGCTCTTCCTCAATCGGCAGACCAAATATGAATTGCCCTTCTCACATAATCCCTCTGGCTGCTCCATGTACAACTCCTCCTCAAGCTCACCGTGGAGGAATATCGTCTTCACGTCCATTTACTCGACCTCCAAGTCGAAACTGGATGACAATGCTAACACCACCCGTATAGACGACTGCTTGACGACTGGCGAAAAGATCTCATCATAATTCTGAGGGTTGGTCATGGTCTGATCCTCGACGAATACCACATCCCTGCTTCTATAGAGCTTTTTTCTACTGGATCGTAGAGTCTATAGCCAAACTCATCCCGACCGTAGCCGACAAAGACGCACCGCCTCGTCTTTGTCTTAAGTTTGGATCTCTCGTCCTTCGGTACATGCATGAAGGCCTTACAATCAAATACTCGCAGATGATTGTATGACGGCTCTTTGCCATACCATACTTTGTTAGGCACATCACCCTCCAAAGGAGCACTAGGAGATAAATTAATAACATAAGCAGTTGTGTAAAGTGCCTTACCACAATAGCTACCTGGAAAGTTTGCTTCCAACAGCAAACACCGCACCCTCTCCATTAGCGTCATGTTCATCCGCTCCGTTACACCGGTGAGCTGCGGTGTCTTTGGTGGAGCCTTCTGGTGTCGTATCCCTTACTCTCTACTATAAGCATCAAATGAACCGATATACTCGCCGCTATTGTCCGACCGAACAAAAAGTAGCTTCTTGCCCGTCTTCCTTTCAACAGAGGCCTGAAACTCTTTAAAAGTGGGCAGCACATGATCCTTGGTCTTTAAGGTATAGACCCAAACCTTCCTGGAACAGTCATCAATAAATATTATAAAATAAGAAGCACCACTAATGGATTTTACCTTCATAGGACCGCAGACATCCGAGCGAATCTACTCGAGCAACGCCGGCTTCCTTGAACTTGGGTGACTTTGGAAAGACACCCTATTTTGTTTTTCCGCCAAACAGTGCGTGCATTTCTCCAACTTTGTAGACTTTAGCCCTGGAATCACCTTCTTGTTCACCAAGTAGCTAGCTCATCCCCTTCTCGCTGATATGGCTGAGCCGCTTGTGCCATAACTCAGTAGACGCATCAGTAGCCGCGTTAACCTCATGTGCCCCATGTGCGCTCCCTTACATATAGTAGAGTCTGTGCCTCTTGCTTTCTCTGGCAATCACCATCAAACCTCTGAAAAGCTTCCACTGATTGTTCCCGAAAAGACTGAAGAACCATCGTCATCCAAGCTTCCAACCGACACCAGGTTGAAACGAATATCAGGGACATGACGGATATCTTTGAGAACAAGAACTGCACATGTCTTCGTCCTCAAAGGCATATCTCCAATGGCAACCGCCTTCGACACATCTCCATTGTCCATCTTCAATACTCCACAGTCGTTTGTTGTGTATGAGCAAATAGTGTCCTGTTGTGAGATACGTGCGCTGAAGCACCTGAGTCCACCAGCCAAGAGTTGTCATTGCAGGCGAGGTTCATAACTACCTCTACAATGATCACGTCGTCTCCATGTGTCGAGGCCGCCGCTATAGTGTTCTCATTTTGCTTTCCCTTGTCGTCCTTCTTCTCTCTCTTCCAAGCGAAACAGTTTCGTTTGATGTGGCACTTCTTGCTACAATGGTAACACTCCGAGTCCTTGTACCGACCTTTGGACCTTTCTCTGCTTTTTTCTCTGCCACCGCCTGGACCCCTGCTTTTACCCCTTCCGCGGCTCTCTGAAACAAGTGCCTCTGAGTGGGATGTGGATGAAGTGTCCTGAGAACGTTTCCGCATCTCTTCATTCAGTACCCCGCTCTTGGCAAACTCCAGACTGACCATGCCTTCCGGAGCAGAAGCGATCATAGACACTCGTACGGTCTCCCACGAGTCTGACAATGTACACAACAGCCATAGTCCCTGAACCTCGTCGTCGAACTTGACTCCCATCAAGGATAGCTGGTCAACTACGCCCTGGAACTCACTCAAGTGATCCGTAATAGACGCCATATCTTTGTACTGCAGACCCATCATCATCCGGATCAGAAATAATTTATTTACTCCGGTCTTCTTCGCATACAAAGATTTTAGCTTATCCTACAGTGTCCTCGCATGCTCAATACTGGCAACGTGGTTGTACACGTTCTCGTTAACGAACTGCCTGATGTACCCACACACATGTATATGCTCAAAATTTTAGTCCTCTTCGGATTTGTCACTGGTCCTCTCGAAAGCAAATACTAGCAGATGCAGCTTCTTAACAAATAGCAGATCCTTCATCTTGCTCCTCCAGTAATGATAGTTGGTACCGTTCGGGTTTACCATGCGCACCGACTTCGCGTCCATCTCTCCTCCCTTGTTTGCCTGTCAACTCCTGACACCCTTCTGAAATTTCAGAACCTGGCTTTGATACTACTTTGTTGGGAACGAAAGTGCAGAAATCGTTCCCCAAATCAGAGAGTACCTGCGAGAGAACCGAGCAAAACGCACAAACCAAAAATGTCAAACACAAATCGCAGATACAGAGGTTTTTGACGTGGAAAACCGTTGCGAGAAAAACCACGGGACGATCGGAGTCCAACCCTGAAAAGCCTCCACTAATGGAATAAGAAATACACCGACTCCTTACAAACTTCTCACCGATCCAAACGGATCACCACAACTCTTTTGGAACAGAAAATAGATTATAACCACGAAGAAGAAAGACAAAGAAAAATTTCCGAAACTGATCTCCTTCTTCGAAACGGCCTCCAATCCTTCTTTCTCCTCTCCAATGTTGCAATGACACTCTTGCCTCATTTTCTCTCCTTGTTGCTATGTTTTTTTTAGAGAGAGAGAAATATATTTTAAGGCCAGAAGACATATATATTGCCTCAAACCCACAACTAGCATTCCTATTATAGATAGGAATATTCAATCCAAATCCATTGAGATATTCCTATTATATTTAGAAATATTCAATCCAAATAAATTGAGCTATTCCTATTATATGTAGAAATACTTAATCGTATTCCGGAATATTTTTCACATAGGTTGAAAATTCCATCCACTCCAACATAACCAAAATTAGCTCCAACGAGGATAACCCACAACCAAACAGGGGAGACCAAAAGCCTAGAGGGATGGTCAAAGATGTTTCCACTTTGCAACTCCATGTATAGTTTCCATCAATTTAGTTGTCAACGAATGACTAGATTCTAGAAGAATTATTTCCGACTCAGTTGATTGATTCTGATAAGCTCCTGCTCTCAAGCAGCTGGTGGGAGATGCATGCTTAGAATTCTGGAACCCAAGATACAACTCTTAAATTGATCATCCAGTTGATGCCTGCTGTAGCAACGCTGGTGTATGCTTCATCTTAGCCTAAGGAAATATTGTCCAAAATATATATATTGCCAACACCAACAAGATCCCAACGTATTACAATGGGAAATAGAACCTTGTCACATAAATATCAGTCAGAGAACACCTAACCCACAATGTTAACAAACTAACCAGACACTCCAAATATTTGATGCAGAGTCCTGTGTCGTTTTGTGTTAGATACAGAACATATTCCAAAATACACTAGGGAATGCCAAGATATGTGCCATATTGATCATTGTTTTGTGTACATTAAGACAGATAAAACACTATATAGATACAGAAAGGAAATTCACATGCTGATTCAACAGTACAAGAAACAAAAAGGAACAAGTACATCAAGCAAACAAAGGCAGTAACATTCACAAGCATTCCAGTAGTTTGAAAACCCCCTCGAGAAAGTAAAGAGCCAGACCTAGTATATTTAGTTACTGTACATTGTTTCCCTTTCTGGCGAGATCTCTTCGATCTTGGCTTCGAACTCGCTGACTGTGAGGGCATGGGCTGCCTCCAGAAAAAGGTTCACAAGCATAGTATTGTTAGCCTCGGCATGTTCTCCGCGTTGGCCTCTAGGAGGCTGTGAAGCTCTGACAAAACCAAATCCAGCTCTCATCGTTCACAACCCCAAATGCTAGAGGAAACAATGCACCATCACCATCGAAACCCATTGAACTGATGCCTGCCGATGGCCAAGATGCTTGATTCCGTTACAGGTGTGTGTCACGTGTGTGTCTCGTGGATGGTGAATATGGGCACTCCGGGGAGCTTAGCAGCATGAATTCTCCATGGGCAACCTTCAGCAGCACACTTTGCAGTGAATCTGGTCTGGTCTGGTCTGGTCTGGTCTGGTATTGTCGGACTTCACTGTCTGGATTTCAAAGTGGCAAGCAATGGCTGCATCACGTAACGCCCTCCGGCAGCTAATGACATCGGGGAATTCTTGACCGACTGTAAGCTCGTGATTGGGGCTCACAACTATGCGGGACTGCAATACGGAAGGGACTATAAGCTGAGACTGGAATCACATGTCATGTGTAGGATGGAGAGCAAGATCACGAGGCCGATCGGCCGCAGAGAGGTGGTCAAGGCTTTGGCCAACGGGGGTGAGCACGTGATGAGTCTCAGCTAGAGTCACTTCTTGATTGTCAGAGAGGACCAGCTCAGGGTTTGGGGCATTAAGGGAACCGGGATCATGCTCGTGGTTCTGGCCAAGAGCAAGCTCATTGTCGTGCTCGTTGTCTTGGTCATGATCGTGGTGTTGATGAGGAGGATGTGTTGGGAACGAAACGCGGAAACCGTTTCCCAAACCAGAGAGTATCTGCGAGAGAACCGAGCAAAACGTACAAACCAAAAACATCAAACACAAATCGCAGACAGAGAGATTTTTATGTGAAAAATCCATATGAAAAAAACCACGGGACGATCGAAGTCCAACCCAGAAGAACCTCCACTAATGGAATAAAGAGAATACACCATCTATAAGCTCCTCCCGATCCAACACGGATCTCTACAACACTTAGGAATAGAAAATAGATTACACCACGAAGATAGAAGACAATGAAAAATTACCCAAAATTGATATTCTCCTCCGAAACGGCCTCCAATCATTTTTTCTCCTTCCCAAAGTTACAATAACACTCTTGCCTCTCTTTTTTTCCTCCTTGTTGCTTTTATTAGGTTTAGGAAAAACCTAACTTATACTCCATAATCCCGCAACCAACCTGAACCGTAGGATACGATCCAATAGTGTATAAAATACCTCAAAATTTGGCTCGAGTCGGTGATTTGCGAGTAAACGAAATAGTAGCTCTTTAAAGCTTCTGGAGCATCCAGATCGAGTTCGGTCCGAACTCGGTAGGCCTGTTTCCAGCAGCCCCCCACCCCCTTGTTTGATGCTCCCGAGCTTCTTCGACTGCTCGAATGGCCCTCGTCGCCTCCCCGAGCTTCTCTGGCATACAGACGGCGCTTGTCGCACTTCGAGGTGTCACGTCCCGATCTCCCACATGCTAAGCTAAGACAAGTTCATCGTAGCCACCTACCTTAGCGATGATTCATCCCGGTCGAGCGATACTTCGAGCGAACCTCTGAAAGCCTAAGCCGGAACTCCTGAAGGGCCAAGTCTGAAAATTCTTTTGTCTCAACGAGTATTCTCGCTGAGCAGAGCGGGTCAGGACCTTGCGCTTTTGCCGTTTGAATTGGCAGTCCGGTTGAGCGGAATGGGTCGTTACATTATACACCACTCAGAAAAAGTCTCGTCCTCGAGACTTCTTGAGCGCAGACCGTTCTATCGCACTATCGAATCTATCTAAGCGTAGCAATCGGTACCACTAGATCTGATTTGTTCGAACGGATCTCCTACTCGTTCCTTACGCCGTGTCACGTGTATGCTGAGTTGGTCACATTTGTGCCTTAGCGCAGAATATATTGCTTAATGCGGGGTCTGTTTCAATCCATCGTGAATGATGATCTAGGGCCGAGGCAAAGTTATACAAGTCGTTATACTTGTCTATGTGGATATTCACTTACACTAGCATTCGAGATCAGCATATCGTGAGTCTGGATCGTGCACATATTCAAAACGTCCTTCAAACATATGCATGTCAACCAACTTAGTGATAGTAAAGTCTTAGCACTTGAGTTTTATATCTCAATGAGTCTTGGATCGTGCACACGTTCAAGGCGTCCCTCAAACATATGCATTCAACCAAACTTAGAGATAGTGAAATTGGATAAGCTACTTGCGAAAATCTCAAGGGTTCTGATTTTATGAATCACAAGGATACTCCGACAGGGTCAATCAAATTCCATATCATTTTCTATTCCAACCAAATATTTGCACTACCGTTTAGCACGATCTATCCGATCAACCGACTAGCGTTCATCCGTTCGGGTCAAATATAGCACACGTTATCGTTCCAAGTCTAACTCTAAGTCTTGTTGCCCCAGTTCTATAGCTTTATTCAAGCAATATGCTAAAGTCGGTCACATAAGTTCATTCACTCGGCACAGGGTCGTCTGCCTAGTTACTAGGTTAGTTCACAAGGTCATAGATACAAGTTCAAGCACACAATTTATCGTGCAAATTCGTCGCACGATGCTCGTCCCAAATTCTAGGGTCAAACCATTGTTCATTTGTACGGGATATTCTACCCAAGCTCGTTTCACTCAGATTTCTAAACATTGAGCACGGATCATCCTACTCTCAATAACACGTTAGTTTGTACAGGAGTTCGAGTCCGTTCAGTAAAATCTATAATATTCATTCCAAGTCTAGACCACCAAGCCAAGATTCAATTCTAAACCTTTTGTTTATAACTCAAAGTCGTCCAACATGATTTATGTATCCGTTCACGAAACCATCAAGCGTGATTTATTTTAGATTATAGACTAACTTATCCCTGAAATATTTTTGATCACTTGTATTCCAAATTTGTCTTATCGTGTCAAACCATAAGTCAAGATGATCCATCCGTTGTCACACTCCAATTTTTCGCAAGTTCGATCACCCTCGTTGGAAGTGAGATCACCATATTAATGCTCCCGCTGGATAATCGTCTTAATCCGGGCATGACGCATGTACAAGCATAGAGTTACGCTCGCACAAG
This sequence comes from Iris macrosiphon, assembly GCA_036927795.1. NCBI lineage: Eukaryota > Viridiplantae > Streptophyta > Magnoliopsida > Asparagales > Iridaceae > Iris > Iris macrosiphon. The sequence continues at coordinate 125,575,498 of JAYESA010000014.1, read as the reverse complement.
ACAAGAACGTTTGAACGTTATGGTTATCCTCGAAACGATCAAGACTTCTTATCTTTTCACTTTGCTCCATCCAAGTTGTATATCTTTATCCACCAAGTCATATCCGTTTATGTAGTGATTATAATTCATCTAGCAAAATCATCCAACTTTAATATTACCGTTTGGTAAATCCATAGTCTTACTTCTATCATTTCTCAAGCAACTAGGTTTCAAATATTCAAGCCCAAGTCTATTTCATCTTTTTGATACGTTTCATTCATTGAGTTCGTTTGGATTAATCATCGAACATATTTCTGTGAGTTCGATCATCCCCGCCGTATATAAAATTACCACGCCGGCGCTCCCGCAGGATAATCGTTCTCTTTGGAGGACTGATTTTGAATGTTATCTTTCCGAACTTGATTTCAAGATCGTTCTTCCAAACTCTAAGTCAAATCCGATATCGTTTATCTCTTTCATCGAACCACAATATTCATTTTGGGCTAACTTTAATTCGAGCGATATTGTATTCAAGTTCAATCCATTTGTTTCAATCCAAAATTGCTCGCGTAATCCTCCAAGTTTCCAACAAGTTTTCTTAACCAAGATATCAATTTCCAATTCCGTGAATCCCTATTCGATATAAGCCTTATCACGTATTCAAGATATTTCTCCAATCGTTTAATTCGACTATCGCACGAGACCTATGAATCCGTTTGGGTATTTCTAAATGATCCATACACCACTCGGAATCAAGTCACGCAATCAAATCCTTAATCGGTTATTCGCATCAATCTCTAGCATATTCACCAAGTCGTTCCTAGAATTTATGCACGATACTAGCATCGTTTGATAAATCTAGCCTCATATATATATATATATATATATATATATATATATATATATATATATATATATATATATATATATCCCATTGATAGTCATCCAAGTAACCCACATTCGATTTGTATCTTCCGACACGAAATGTCGTTCGAGCTATTTTTCAAAATCTAAGCACGATTCTCTATGTTCGCCTAAGCAATAAGTTTGATAATGTTTTTATCGGTTGTCATTCTAAGTCTGACTTATCTTATTCCTGAATGATATCCTATCTCGTTTGCAACTTAGCTTGCACTAAAGGTCTTGGCATGCGATACTCAACACAACTTAGCCGAAAGGCTGTGTGCATAGCTAACCGTTTGAACGATATTCTATCCCGCACACCAACCAGTCGGGTAATCACGTATAGGCATTCGGGTTCGCACATATCTTACAATTTCTAACACGAGTCTAATCCCAAAGGATCTAGCACAGGTCGGCACAAAGGCCTTCACATCATAATTCTATACAAGCAATCATATTATTCACATGCACTTTTAAAAGTATTTAGACATATTATTTGAAATATTCTGATGGGACATTGAGAGAGAGCGTGCACATAACCCACGAACGAGCTTTCAAAACTGAGAAAATTAAAATGAAGTCTAAAGGCATATAGCCATGCTTTGATACCAATCTGTCACGTCCCGATCTCCCGCAGGCTAAGCTAAGACAAGTTCATCATAGCCACCCACCTTAGGGATGATTCACCCCGGTCGAGCGATACTTTGAGCGAGCCTCTGAAAGCCTAAGCCGGAACTCCTGAAGGGCCAAGTCTGAAATTTCTTTTGCCTCAACGAGTATTCTTGCTAAGCAGAGCGGGTCAAGATGTTGCGCTTTTGCCGTTTAAATCGGCAGTCGTCTTGAGCGAAACTAGTCATTACACGAGGTGTTCTCCATATAGGTTGGGAACCCCACCCACTCCAACAAATATCTCCTTTCACAACTATGCGGAGGGGGTCATCATCCTGACGATCCGCCTGAATTACTCAAACTTTTCCCTTGGAAAAATCTTTATGAACATGTCTGCTCCCTCGTCATCTGTAGGAACCTTCTCAAGCGATGCTTCCTTCTTATCAAGCACATCCCGTATCCAATGATACCGAGTATCAATGTGCTTGGACCGACAATGAAATATCAGGTTCTTCACAAGGAGAATTATACTTTGGCTATTACAAAGCAAAGGATACTGCTCTTGCTTTAGCCCCATTTTTTGCTACAGCTTCTTCATCCACAACAACTCCTTACAAGCCTTCGTCGTCGTAATGTACTCTGCCTCTATCATCGACAAAGAAACAAACTACTGCAACCGCGACTGCCACGATACCTCTCCGCCAGCGAACATCATCACATAGCCCAAAGTCGATCGTCTTGTTTCTATATCTCCAGTCATATCAGCGTCGGTATACCCAACCAGCCTTAGCTCGTCACCACTAAAAGAAAGTCTTCAATCGACAGCGCCCTGAAGGTATCGTAAGATCCACTTGACCGTACTCTAATATGTCAAGCCTCAATTCTGTGGAATCGATAGTCGTCCTGTGGGCATGACACCTTGCGTGCCTAGGTTGCACATCGCACAAGGCCAAGGTATTTTTGCATAAGGAGCACATATTCAGAGTACGCAGATAATTAAAACACAACATTGAAACATGGAAAAGTTCTCTTTGTTGATAATGAATATATTTTTACAAACTCTTAAACAAATCAAATAATTGACACACGGGCTTACAAAAGTGAACGCAAAATGAGATAGTCGTCCTATACATTATATCCTTTACTAAAGCTTCAAAATGCTAAGACCTCTAGGCGGGACAATCGATTTTTCTCGGAGCTGTATGAGTTATGTGTACGAACTCTTGGGTCTTCAAAATGCTTCTACTGGGACACGATCAGGACGTGCCGGTTGGTGGATTAGAAAGAAAAGTACCTTTAGCTCCTCGCAGGATCTCCTTGGTGCAAGGAACCTATTTCAACGAGAATTAGTACATCGAAATGCACTGGTGAAGGCGAGCTAACCCAACTATACCAATCAACACATTGTTTATATGAAAGCATGTAAGTTATTTATGGTTTTTCTATCTTGCCTTAGTTTATTTTACAAGCAAGCAGTAGATATAAAAATTACTGAAATAAACTTGTCATCATTCGGTGAATTTTACCTGCCGTCTGAACCACCTGCACAATAATTATCATGTCCTTCCCTGCCATGAAGACACAAGTTAGCTTGCACAGGTTTAAATGTACGTGGGGATCACTGGCACGTTGCCATAGTGGATGATTCTAGTCTCGGGATAGAATGACGAGCAACGCATAGACAGGATATCACAGGCCATTCCGTCCTATAGCAGGCGACTATCAGGAGTTTCGTTTGGATCGGTACCAGTGCTCCAGCGACCTTCCGCAGGAACTAAAACTTTGTGCACAAGTTGTCCGTGATCAAGCAAAGTATACTAAGTTATCAATCGAGGCAATTCAGGGCAATACAAGCACTGGACAAGTAACAGGACAAGATCTATTTTGCTTAATCTTCATGTTCAGTTTATTGCATGGCAGGGTGTGTCACGACCCGCACCCGGATATTCGGGCACGAGTACGTGGGTACGTCCAGCCTATGCCGCAGTGTCGATGGTAGTACGCTGTCTAGGGCATAATCACAGATAATATAAAATCTAGCTCATTCACAATAATTAAACAGACAAGGAAATGAAAGGAAATGCTGAGATTTTATAACCAGAATGTGACAATCAGATCCAGAGTTATTACAGAACCAGAAATTAAATCGGGGACAAACCCGATTACTAAGATGAAAGGAAATAAATAACTACTGCTGGCTACTCCGCAGGAGTAGCCTCCTGTGTGGGAACCGGCTCCGCAACTGTATCACCCGCTGCCTCATAGGGGCCATAATATATGGGGGCAAGGTTCTCATCATCGCCTAAATCAACGGATCCAGTCAGGAAAGGAGCAAAGTACACAATACACAACAAGATTTAAACTAAATATTTGTGACAGGTAGAAAATAACTGACTAGGCATCATGTTGAGAATATGCATAAGTAAACAGTGAAATTAACTGAGAAATAATGTTATACATCAGGACTAGAAGTAAAATATGATTAATTGCTATAACCAAAAATATGAGTAAAACAGGAATAAATGTGACAGGAAATGTAACTGCAACAAGACAACAAGAACTGCAACACGACAAGAACTATGTGCGTGAACTTGTGTATTTAGAATACATAGTTGGCATGTAGGGGTTTATAAGGCTAATAAGGCCGTCATAGATGACTAGCAGTCAGGAACAATCAGGAATAAGGCTGATGGTACAGTCGCGTACCAACAGCTAGCAGTCACGACAAGGGGGAAGGGTAAACTACATGCCTCCTAGTATTCTCCCACCCGACATAAAAAGCAAGACATGAAATCCAGTATTCAAGACATGAAATCTAGTGTTCTAACTCTACGTGTAATCATCAATGGTACTAATAAAGCAGGGAATTTATTTATCACAATATAAAGATTAAACTTGAAGTGCAGGTACTTGCCTGATGTTTGGATCCAAATACAGTTTTATCCTCGGAAAATTTCCAGAAATGTCTCCGGATGCTGAAATAAATATTACCATCATGCTCAGAAGATATCAAATAGCTAGAAACGCCTGTCCTTGAGTCCAATTTGGAGACAAAGACAAAACGGCAATTTCGGGTCAAAACGGGGTCCGCATGTGGGCCCGCTTTGCACCAAAAAACGTGTCAAGGCCAAAGGTCTACAAATTCACCAAACTTAGTGTCAATAGGTCAGGAACGATGCTACGAACCCAACGGAACTTCCAGAATTGGATTCCGATGAGTCGATCACAAAATCGCCCGTCGAGCGGGGCTTGTGGGGCCCACGACACACGATTTTGTCAACGTTCTCAGAATCGAACCAAACTTGACCCACAGGACCAGCGTATCGCTACGAGTCCGATGGCGTAAGTTTTTTCTCGATCCGATATGTGTACACAAAGTTGGGGTGAAATGCAGAAAAGTCGGATACGGGGCGATGTCCGCAGATACGCGTTGATTTCGGTGTGCACACACACCCGAATCAGCTTCCGCGAAATCCCACACGTCCGTATCGACGGCGCGCACGTATCTGTGAAGACCGCACGCGACCAAGTTATCCCGTTTGGTGGGGCGTACTCAGTTCCGGGGTGAAACAGGGTCTGGTTTTTCCTGTTTTTGGATCACGGTGTGCGATCACCACAGGACGCGATGCACCTAGCGGGTTGCACGGACACCGAGAGGGTCACGCAGGCTTCGCGATGCAAAAGACAGAATCGAAATCGAAGATACGAGGTACGAGATACGAGTACCTGAACTGGCTCCTCGAAACAGGGTTTTAGGTGTCCGACACGCGTCCTGGACGTGTCCACGTGTCTGCGTCCTGCTGTGTCCGGGTCAGCCGTGTCCGACCTAGGGCAGAGGTCGTCGGAGCTGCGCGGGACTGGCCGACGGTCGGCGAGGCGTCGCCGGGCTCGGGCGCGGGCGGTGCTGGCAGGGGGGGTCGTCGATCGGGTCACCGGAGGCGGCGGGCGGAGGAAAAGGAGGAGGAGGCGCTGGAGTCGGGTGGCTATGTAAACTCCCTCACCCAAAATAGGTATTTTGTGTATATTTTATATTATTATATTTATTATAGATGTTGAATTTATTTAGAGTATTCTCTTAGTTAATTAGAAATTAAATTTTTTTAGTATATTTACTTATATAAATATTTATTTAGAATTATTTTTAGGCTATTTTAGATTATTGAGATTTTTCCATAATTTTTAGTTAATTAAAAACTAGTAACACAAATTTTCTAGGACTTTGAAGAACTTATTTTATGTTCAACTTAATTAAAAATATCCTAAAATTTTATTTTAGGTTCTAAATAGTCAAATATATTTTCTAGAATTTTATGAAAATTTTCTGAATATTTTAGTATTTATTGGGAGTTATTTAGGCTAATAACTAATTTTTAGGACTTGTAGAATTTATTGTGCAATCCCAGGAATATAGAATGGACCCATGTTATTTTCTAGGGTTTATAATATTATTATATATTTTTTGGAATTATTTTAGAATTTTTTGAATAATTTTAGTATTTATTTTTAGTTATATGGGTAAAACTAATGTTTAGAGCTTCTCCTAATTATAGTAGGAAATCTGTGAATATAAAATTATCTCAAATATTTTTCTAGAGTTTTTAAATTCAAAATATATTTTTTGTAATTTTTTCATATTTTTATGATTATTTTTAATATTTATTTTGAGTTATTTAGATTTAAAATGACTTAAATAATATTTTGATAAACTCAAATCAAAAACAAATAATATAACAAAAACCATCCAATCAGATTCTGGCACGTGTCAGCCTATAAATATCCTTTCAGCCGCAGGTACATCCCTATATATATATATTATTATAACCCTAATTATCCCATTATTTTAGAGAGAGAGATTTTGGAGAATTGCCATCTAGGGTTCCTTCATCTTCCACAAGCCATTGTGCACAGCTCCGGACTCCAAACGAGGCCTAGTTTCTTGCTTAGAAAGATATTGAGGTTAGCTTCCGGATTATATAAATTTTTTTACGAAATTATGAGTATTAAATTCTGGAAAATTTGTAGAGCACAGCATGTCCGAAAATAGACGTATTTTAATATTTTCGCGATTCCGGGAGAACCATGAATCAGAATCATGAACCGTTTAAAGTTTCAGAAATATAATGTCGAGATCATTGACATATATTTTTCCCAGAATTTAATTCGAAGTATTTATATACTGTTAATTCTGTAGAACTTCTAGGTTAGAATTTAACCATTGGTGCACAATACAAAATTTGTATGTGCCATAATTCCCAAACGAATTTGAATTCGGACGAGCCATAAATTTCAGCATATTTTTAACGCTGAAACCTATAGGAAATCATGCATAAAAGTTGAGTTTGTGTCGGTTGACTTTTTGGTCAACAAATTACCTCGATTTGCGTGCCATGAGTCTCGAGTTGATAAAATTCAGTTTCTTTGGACAAAATTTAGGAATTAACATAAAAAAAATCAAAATAATAAGATTAAAATAAGATTTTAGAGTAATTATTCTAGAATTAAACAAATTAAAATAAATTATCTTTTAACGTGGTAAATTTGTAATACATAGGCTATTTGGACTGTGACTTGGACTCTGATTGATACCAGCAGCAGGACCCCAGGCAAGATACCTTGCCAAATTGTTTACAGTATTTTACATGCTTAGTATATTTCTGTATATTTATTGTATTTCTGTTTATTTATTGCATGTGTAGTTCCTTTTCAGTCATTACTATATATTAGATATGTTGACACACACTTGACACTTAGTATCATAGAGGACAATCATTAGGCGTATGGGCTTTTAACCACTCTGGTAAACCATAGTCACTAGCACGCACTATGGTGGTCGTGTCCGATGGTCGCTACCCTAGAGGTATGTCGATTGATGGAGTCCGAGGGTCGCTACCCCAGAGGTATGTCGGCTGATGATGTCCACTGACGAGCGTGAGGTTGTGAGGATTAGATCGAGTAGCCTACCCTTGCCCATACGTTGAAAAGTTGTCCTCATTTGCATTCATATAGATTGTCCTATACAGCGTACTTATCTATTTTCAAATATGATGCATGTTTACTGTATTCAAATTGGCTCGTATTTTCTGTATCTTGTTACGTCCCTCTGAGGACCTGGTCCTCTGCCAGGTGTATCTGTTCTTGAGTATTTGCAGGAGCGCAGATTTGGATGGTTACATATGATCCGAGGATGTCTTCTCTTCGAGTCCGTGATTCATAGCTGGTATTCTTATATTGTTTTTATTGTGTTGTACTTATTTTGTATTTGCTCTTACATTCGAGTTGGTGGTGGATTTGTTTCCATCCAACTATCATCCTTAGATACTTATGTAGAGATCTAGTTATATAGATGCTGGTTATTCATTTATATTAATTTTTTGTGGATGAGATTTAGATTATATCCTTTGACTTGTGACATATGTTTACACCACTTGTGGATTAATTTTCATATTACAGCGTACGTGTGGATTTTGGTTTCCATATATTGGAGTTGCCATATCCATGCGGCTGGCATGCTTACGTGTTCCTAGTCCTACATATTTTGGGACTGGGGCGTGACATGTTTTTGTGGTGGCCCATGCAGGTCGAGAGCATATTGTCTCGGTTACGTTACTGTACCGAACAAGCCTGCACCTAGGACTAGAGTATAGGATCTCATCCACAATTGACTATGACTCATCTTTCTTTTAATCTATTCTATTTGAATAATTGCATCCTGCTTGATTCCTGTACTCCCATAATAGTTTCTTTAGTATAGTCTCTCCTAGAATATAGAAGTTTCTGTTGTTAGATGATAAGTAGGGTAACCTTCCTATTAAGAGTACAACTAGAGTGCTGACACACCACTAAGTTTAGGATGTCTAGTGAACCCTAGAATTTCTTATCTCTAGAATTGGTTTACCATTACCCCCTGATGTGTTATGAGGACTTGAGAGTAGTATAGACACTACTAGAGTTAGTTAGAAGTTTACCATTATGGTTGCCCCTAGCATTGAGAAACCAATAGAAAACCAAAGTGAATATTAGGACTGAACCTAACCCACGCCGTTAGATGAGTATTGGAGAACCATAAATTTAGATTCTTGTCTTGAGATAAGCAGACAGTACCTTAGAAAGCCAAGAGCAATGCATAGAATATTTTCCTAATCATACCTCAAACACAGAGACTAGCATACCCCTTTCCCTTGGAAAACCGTGATGCTATCTAGAGCCCCTCTATTTTCATATATTGTTCCCCTGTGACCATAGCGTTCGCTAGTGTGCGATGACTGATTACGTTTCTTCTCTTCATCTTTCAACTTGTGCCATCTGACACTTCTGATTATAGGCCAGGTGATTTTATTTTGTGTTAAGGACATATAGTTGCTAGGATTATAGTTGTTAATGTTAAATTTTGAAGTTGTGTGCTTAGTAGTTAGAACTTGATAGTTTAAGTTGTTTTGTAGACTATGACCCGATGATTAACCCTTAGTTTTTAAATCGCGTAATTTGTACCCTCACCTCGATACGAGTTATATTCCCTTCCCTTGAGACTAGTAACCTTTCTCTTCTTGCTATTGACACTTGTCCTATAAGCACTATGACTAAGGCTTAAGACGACCATGACTTATATAATGAAAGCAGATACCCTAATAGGTACTAAGATCCCTTTTCGTAAACCTTAATAGGAGCTTCTACGGTATCCTTAAGACAATTACAAATAGTAGTTCAATTGTTATAAGTTATGTAGTATACCTCACACCCTAGTATCACATAGTATTCTGACCCATTATTGAAGTGTAATTGGACAACATTAATTGTATACTAGCATAAGACGACAGTGGTTATTCAGACAATAGAAGTTAGAGGTCCTTGCCCATATTTGGTCGACTAGCGACATAGACAAGGAGGTTGTATGATAACTGTAGGGATTGTAGAGTCTTTTATATTGTTGCTTAGTTGTTTTGTTTTGTGAACTTGAATTAATTTGTACCTCCTTTCATCATCATCTAGCGTACTTATATTTGCTGCACTACCTTGACTTATGCTGCTATTATAGCTAGTTTTGCAAGCTTACTCTTTTATCGAGCTTGATCATGAGATATGTATTATTGGGGACGCCTACTAATACATTTCAGAATCAGTGTATTAAGGTCTAGCTAACCTTAGTGCGCTTGATTCGCCCTTCGTAATACTACTTTACGTGGATTGAGACATATAGTAATTGGTAGACGAATATACTTGTCCTAGTCATGTCTGAGCGTATCGTATCGGCTACATAACTGTACTAATACGAGCATATGAATAGGAATTATCAAAATAGGATTTCAATCCATAACTACTTTAACTATTTTTATTTGAATTCTTTAAACGCCTTGATCCCGATACTTCTATTCTATTACCTCGCCCTTGAACTCTTTATTATTGATCTCCGTCTTCCATTATTTCGGAAAGACGAAACCTCGTGCTTGGTATAAGTTTAATACACATAGAGTACTAGATATACCCCGTAAGCCGATCACATACTTGAGGATTATTCTTTTGTAATTAAGGACATATCATATATGATATAATCGGCGTTGAAGTTTTGAGGATTGAATGACATGAGTAAATAAATTAAGGAATATTTTTCTTAAAGTATATAGCCTTCTGTGATAGATGGGTAAATTCTAAGTTGGGTAGCAGTGCATTGCTAACTTGAGAGGAATTTCTTTTAGATTGCGATCAAGTAAGATTAGATTGGGAGATTCAAGTCATTTTAATTTTGAAAAACTTTAAAAGAAGGATTAAGATAATGAGGATTTAACGAATTTTAAAATCTTGATATTGCGGACCAAATATTTATACTTTGAGCACATGATTTAAATTTTGAATATTGAAGGATGAATCATCGATTTAAATTTTGAGGATAAATATAGAATTTTAGACTTGAACAATTGGTGAATTAGATTTAAAATTTAAAATTTGATGATTTGGATTAAAAGTTCAATTTTGATTGTTAGGTCACCTATTTGAAATATTAAGGATGTAAATTGAGTTTAAATATTTGAAGAGTACAAAATTCTTAATTTGAGAATAGGAATAAGATTTGATTAGAATTGTTTATTGTTCAAAGTCTAGAGGAGATTATGATAGTTAGAAATGGTGATATAAACTTTGATGTGGGATGTCATATAGACTTGAGTTAGATTTGAATGTTGATTATTTAAAAAAAAATCGAGAAGAGATTACGACAGGTTGAATTTTGATTTAAACAGTGGTTATCTTAATTCTGAAGTGATCGCGATAGATTTGAATAGATTTTGTTATTTAAATTTTTGGAAGAGATTGCGATTGGCGTACCTTATGTACGAATGTGAGGGATTTAAAAAATTATGCCTTATTTTAATTTCGAGGACGAAATTGTTTTAAGTTGGGTAGATTGTAAACTCCCTCACCCAAAATAGGTATTTTGTGTATATTTTATATTATTATATTTATTATAGATGTTGAATTTATTTAAAGTATTCTCTTAGTTAATTAGAAAATAAATTTTTTTAGTATATTTACTTATATAAATATTTATTTAGAATTATTTTTAGGCTATTTTAGATTATTGAGATTTTTTCCATAATTTTTAGTTAATTAAAAACTAGTAACACAAATTTTCTAGGACTTTGAAGAACTTATTTTATGTTCAACTTAATTAAAAATATCCTAAAATTTTATTTTAGGTTCTAAATAGTCAAATATATTTTCTAGAATTTTCTGGAAATTTTCTGAATATTTTAGTATTTATTGGGAGTTATTTAGGCTAATAACTAATTTTTAGGACTTGTAGAATTTATTGTGCAATCCCAGGAATATAGAATGGACCCACGTTATTTTCTAGGGTTTATAATATTATTATATATTTTCTGGAATTATTTCAAAAAATTTTGAATAATTTTAGTATTTATTTTTAGTTATATGGGTAAAACTAATATTTAGAGCTTCTCCTAATTATAGTAGGAAATCTATGAATATAAAATTATTCCAAATATTTTTTTAGAGTTTTTAAATTCAAAATATATTTTTTGTAATTTTTTCAGATTTTTATGATTATTTTTAATATTTATTTTGAGTTATTTAGATTTAAAATGACTTAAATAATATTTTGATAAACTCAAATCAAAAACAAATAATATAACAAAAACCATCCAATCAGATTCTGACACGTGTCAGCCTATAAATATCCTTTCAGCCGCAGATACATCCCTATATATATATATATATATATTATTATAACCCTAATTATCGTATTATTTTAGAGAGAGAGATTTTGGAGAATTGCCATCTAGGGTTCCTTCATCTTCCACAAGCCATTGTGCATAGCTCCGGACTCCAAACGAGGCCTAGTTTCTTACGTTAGAAAGATATTGAGGTTAGATTCCGGATTATATAAATTTTGTTATGAAATTATGAGTATTAAATTTTGGAAAATTTGTAGAGCACAGCATGTCCGAAAATAGACGTATTTTAATATTTTCGCGATTCCGGGAGAACCATGAATCAGAATCATGAACCGTTTAAAGTTTCAGAAATATAATGTCGAGATCATTGACATATATTTTTCTCAGAATTTAATTCGAAGTATTTATATACTGTTAATTCTGTAGAACTTCTAGGTTAGAATTTAACCATCGGTGCACAATACAAAATTTGTATGTGCCATAATTCCCAAACAAATTTGAATTCGGACGAGCCATAAATTTCAGCATATTTTTAACGTTGAAACCTATAGGAAATCATGCATGAAAGTTGAGTTTGTGTCGGTTGACTTTTCGGTCAACAAATTGCCTCGATTTGCGTGCCATGAGTCTCGAGTTGATAAAATTTAGTTTCTTTGAACAAAATTTAGGAATTAACATAAAAAAAATTAGAATAATAAGATTAAAATAAGATTTTAGAGTAATTATTCTAGAATTAAATAAATTAAAATAAATTATCTTTTGACGTGATAAATTTGTAATACATAGGCTATTTGGACTGTGACTTGGACTCTGATTGATACCAGCAGCAGGACCCCAGGCAAGATACCTTGCCAAATTGTTTACAGTATTTCATATGCTTAGTATATTTCTGTATATTTATTGCATTTCTGTTTATTTATTGCATGTGTAGTTCCTTTTCAGTCATTACTATATATTAGATATGTTGACACACACTTGACACTTAGTATCATAGAGGACAATCATTAGGCGTATGGGCTTTTAACCACTCTGGTAAACCATAGTCACTAGCACGCACTATGGTGGTCGTGTCCGATGGTCGCTACCCTAGAGGTATGTCGATTGATGGAGTCCGAGGGTCGCTACCCCAGAGGTATGTCGGCTGATGATGTCCACTGACGAGCGTGAGGTTGTGAGGATTAGATCGAGTAGCCTACCCTTGCCCATACGTCAAAAAGTTGTCCTCATTTGCATTCATATAGATTGTCCTATACAGCGTACTTATCTATTTTCAAATATGATGCATGTTTACTATATTCAAATTGGCTCGTATTTTCTGTATCTTGTTACGTCCCTCTGAGGACCTGGTCCTCTGCCAGGTGTATCTGTTCTTGAGTATTTGCAGGAGCGCAGATTTGGATGGTTACATGTGATCCGAGGATGTTTTCTCTTCGAGTCCGTGATTGATAGCTGGTATTCTTATATTGTGTTTATTGTGTTGTACTTATTTTGTATTTGCTCTTACATTCGAGTTGGTAGTGGATTTGTTTCCATCCAACTATCATCCTTAGATACTTATGTAGAGATCTAGTTATATAGATGCTGGTTATTCATTTATATTGATTTTCTGTGGATGAGATTTAGATTATATCCTGTGACTTGTGACATATGTTTACACCACTTGTGGATTAATTTTCATATTACAGCGTACGTGTGGATTTTGGTTTCCATATATTGGAGTTGCCATATCCATGCGACTGGCATGCTTACGGGTTCCTAGTCCTACGTATTTTGGGACTGGGGCGTGACTGGCTAGGCGCTGGAGGGGCGGAGCTAGCGGCTGAGGGAGGCGGACGGAAGGTTCCGGGCGTAGGGAAGGAGAAGAGGAGGTGGCCGGAGTCGGATCGCCGGAGTTAGGGTTAGGGCTTGCGTTTAGGGGAGGAAGAAGGAGGTAGGGGGTTTAAATAGGGCTCAGGCGAGGGGTCGTGGCCGGGTTAGGCGCGCCGAGGGGGGTCGTGGGTCGCTCCGGAGGACTCGGGCTGCAGCCGATCGTGGGGAAGGGGATGGGGACCGGGTCGGGCGCGGATTCCGGGTTGAGCGGACCCGCCCGACCCGCTAACTGAGGCTGGGCTGGGCTTCGGCCCACTGGGCCGGGCCGAAACATAACACTAATAATAATAATAATAATAATAATAATAATAATAATAATCAGTAAATAAATAAATAAATAAGTTAATAGTTTTTTGGGTATTTAAAAATAGGTCTGAGGTCCAATAAAATCCAAAAAAATTACCCTAAGTCCAGTTTTCCATTTTACACCCAAAAATATTATTTCCATAATATTTTAATATTACTTATTATTAATTAAAAATCATTTAATAATTAAAACCCTGATTTTAATTACAGAAAAATTCCCAGAAAACTCCAGAAAATTGTGAAAAATCCCAGTTTAATATTTTTTGAAAATTCAGGGGGTTTACAATCTACCCAACTTATAAAAATTTCGTCCTCGAAATTTAAAATATGGTAGGGTTCTCTCTATTCAATCTCGCTTGATTACAGTCTAAAGGATTCCTCTCAAGTGAACATTACGGTCTCTACCCAACTTAGATTTTACCCATCTATCCTCTAAAGCTATACAACTAGTAAAGCTATGTCACAACTTATTTTAATCATGGTATTGAATCCTTAAGTCTTTAACACCAAACACATCACCTATGGTATTCCCTTAATCATGGAGGGTTATCATCAATTCGACCGGTCTGAGGGATATATCTAGTACTATCTAACTTATACCAAGCACAGTATTTTGTCTTTCCGAAATAAGGAAAGACGAGGGTCAATAATAAGAGTTCAAGGGCGAGGTGGTAGAACAGAGGCATAGGGATCAAGGCGTTTAAGGAATTCTAATAAGAATTATCAGGCGGTTATGGATTGAAATCCTATTCTGGTAATCATATATTCGCATGCTCGTATTAGTACAGTTATGTAACTGATACGATATGCTCGGTCATATTTAGGGGCAAGTATACTAGTCAACTATATATCTCAATCCACGTAAAGTAGTCGTGCGAAGTGCGAATCAAAATACACTAAGGTTGATCAGACCGTAGTACACTGATTCTGAGTAGACACTTGTATTAGTGGGGTTGATCAGGCCTCAATAATACATGTGTCATGAACAAGCCCGATAAAGGGTAAGCTTGCAAAACTAGGCTATAAAATAGCAGCATATGTCAAGTTCAGCAAAATTAAGTGCGCTAGATGATGATGAAAAGGAGGTACAAATTATTGAAGTTCACAAAACAACACACAATAAGCACAATAGCAAAAGACTCTACAATCTCTAGTTATCAGATATAAAAGCATACCAGGTTATTAGCAAGTTTAAAATTACTAGGTTGGGGCTGAGGTCACGAACCAATAGGCACGAGCTAAACTAGAAATGGCAGCTACAAATCACTTACGCGCATTGGCTACTCCAAGAGTCTGCGTGTTCTCCACGATCATGCTGGTAGAGCATCTCGTGGTGATCTTGTAGGAACCTCATCGCTTGCTGATAGATCTTTTACTCTGCATCAAAATAAACGATAAGGGGCACACAGGAATCAAGGCAGGATGCAAGTCAATAAAATAATTCGAAGCCGATATGAATATCAAGAACGATTCAATCAAATGGATGAGCTTTTCCTAAAATCCTCAATCTTATTGCAGGCCTGTTCGGTCCCTAAGTTGAAACCGAACAATTTATTCGTTGACCTGTATGGGCTACCACAAAAATGTGTCACGATCCGCACCCGAATATTCGGTCACGAGTACGTGGGTACGTCCAGCCTACGCCGCAGTATCGTCGATAGTACGCTGTCTAGGGCATAATCACAGGTAATATAAAATCTAGCTCATTCACAATAATTAAACAGACAAGGAAATAAAAGGAAATGCTGAGATTTTATAACCAGAATGTGACAATCAGATCCAGAGTTATTACAGAACCAAAAATTAAATCGGGGACAAACACGATTACTAAGATGAAAGGAAATAAATAACTACTGCTGGCTACTCCGTAGGAGTAGCCTCCTGTGTGGGAACCGGCTCCGCAACTGTATCACCCGCTGCCTCATAGGGGCCATAATAGGTGGGGGCAAGGTTCTCATCATCGCCTAAATCAACGGATCCAGTCAAGAAAGGAGCAAAGTACACAATGCACAACAAGATTTAAACTAAATATTTGTGACAGGTAGAAAATAACTGACTAGGCATCATGTTGAGAATATGCATAAGTAAATAGTGAAATTAACTGAGAAATAATGCTATACATCAGGACTAGAAGTAAAATATGATTAATTGCTATAACCAGAAATATGAGTAAAACATGAATAAATGTGACAGGAAATGTAACTGCAACAAGACAACAAGAACTGCAACACGACAAGAACTATGTGCGTGAACTTGTGTATTTAGAATACATAGTTGGCATGTAGGGGTTTATAAGGCTAATAAGGCCGTCATAGACGACTAGCAGTCAGGAACAATCAGGAATAAGGCTGATGGTACAGTCGTGTACCAACAGCTAGCAGTCACGACAAGGGGGAAGGGTAAACTACATGCCTCCTAGTATTCTCCTACCCGACATGAAAAGCAAGACATGAAATCCAGTATTCAAGACATAAAATCCAGTGTTCTAACTCTATGTGTAATCATCAATGGTACTAATAAAGCAGGGAATTTATTTATCACAATATAAAGATTAAACTTGAAGTGCAGGTACTTGCCTGATGTTTGGATCCAAATACAGTTTTATCCTCGGGAAATTTCCAGAAATGTCTTCGGATGCTAAAATAAACATTACCATCATGCTCAGAAGATATCAAAAAGCTAGAAACGCCTGTCCTTGAGTCCAATTTGGAGACAAGGGCAAAACGGCAATTTCGGGTCAAAATGGGGTCCGCATGTGGGCCCGCTTTGCACCGAAAAATGTGTCAGGGCCAAAGGTCTACAAATTCACCAAACTTAGTGTCAACAGGTCAGGAACGATGCTATGAACCCAATGGAACTTCCAAAATTGGATTCCGATGAGTCGATCACAAAATCGCCCGTCGAGCGGGGCCTGTGGGGCCCACGATACGCGATTTCGTCAACGTTCTCAGAATCGAACCAAACTTGACCCACAGGACCAGCGTATCGCTACGAGTCCGATGGCGCAAGTTTCGTCTCGATCCGACGTGTGTACGCAAAGTTGGGGTGAAATACAGAAAAGTCGGATACGGGGCGATGTCCGCGGATACGCGTTGATTTCGGTGTGCACACACACCCGAATCAGCTTCCGCGAAATCCCACACATCCGTATCGACGGCGCGCACATATCTGTGAAGACCGCACGCGACCAAGTCATCCCGTTTGGCGGGGCGTACTCAGTTCCGGGGTGAAACAGGGTCTGGTTTTTCCTATTTTTGGATCGCGGTGTTCGATCACCACAGGACGCGATGCACCGAGCGGGTTGCACGGGCACCGAGAGGGTCACGCAGGCTTCGCGATACAAAAGACGGAATCGAAATCGAAGATACGAGGTGCGAGATATGAGTACCTGAACTGGCTCCTCGAAACGGGGTTTTAGGTGTCCGACACGCGTCCTGGACGTGTCCACGTGTCTGCGTGCTGCTGTGTCCGGGTCAGCCGTGTCCGACCTAGGGCAGAGGTCGTCGGAGCTGCACGGGACTGGTCGACGGTCGGCGAGGCGTCGCCGGGCTCGGGCACGGGCACGGGCGGTGCTGGCAGGGGGGGTCGTCGATCGGGTCACCGGAGGCGGCGGGCGGAGGAAAAGGAGGAGGAGGCGCTGGAGTCGGGTGGCTAGGCGCTGGAGGGGCGGAGCTAGCGGCTGAGGGAGGTGGACGGAGGGTTCCGGGCGTGGGGAAGGAGAAGAGGAGGTGGCCGGAGTCGGGTCGCCGGAGTTAGGGTTAGGGCTTGCGTTTGGGGGAGGAAGAAGGAGGTAGGGGATTTAAATAGGGCTCAGGCGAGGGGTCGTGGCCGGGTTAGGCGCGCCGAGGGGGGGGTCGTGGGTCGCTCCGGCGGAGGCGGCAGAGTACCCGGGCGGTGGCGCGGAGGACTCGTGCTGCAGCCGATCGTGGGGAAGGGGAGGGGGACCGGGTCGGACGCGGATTCCGGGTTGAGCGGACCCGCCCGACCCGCTAACTGAGGCTGGGCTGGGCTTCGGCCCACTGGACCGGGCCGAAACATAACACTAATAATAATAATAATAATAATAATAAAAATCAGTAAATTAATAAATAAATAAATAAATAAGTAAATAGTTTTTTGGGTATTTAAAAATAGGTCCGAGGCCCAATAAAATCCAGAAAAATTACCCTAAGTCCAGTTTTCCATTTTACACCCAAAAATATTATTTCCATAATATTTTAATATCACTTATTATCAATTAAAAATTATTTAATAATTAAAATCCTGATTTTAATTACAGAAAACTCCAGAAAATTGTAAAAAATTCCAGTTTAATATTTTTTGAAAATTCAGGGGGTTTACAGGGTGTGTTCTATACATAGCACAATTTATAGAAGAAGTATAAGTTCTAACTAAAATTGAATTATATGAAGAATATTCTAAATGAACTAGCATGCAATAAGGTAACCGTTCACAAGTTGATTGACAAGCATAAAGTATTCCAAGTCTATTCCTTTTTATCTTGATATCTTTTAGTTATTATGGTATCGTTTGATCGGGACAAGCAAGAAAGCAAGATTTTTAGAAGTGAAGACTTGAAAGAAGGGTCAACTGAATCAAATATAGCCACTCACAAGTTTATTGGAGAAGGAAAGGAAAGAGGTGCTTCAAGACTCCGCTCGTACGTCGTCTACTGCACGATCACCTGCATTGCCACGAACAGTTGATCAATACCCTTTCTACTCTTTCCAAGCTCGGAATAAAATATAGTTCAATGAACGAAAGCAATGAAATCCATCAAAATCGTTCAAGAAAATACAACAAATCCGAAAACTAACTCAAAGAAAGAAAGTAACAAGGCGACAGCGAAAACTAGGCAAGAAAACTTGCAGCGGAGATGTCCCTCATGACTCTGCCGCTAAGTCCATCCTCGGGGCACGGTCTACTGAAAATGGGAATCAATTTTGAAGAAGCAAATCCATAACGAGAATAAGATCTTGATTCAATCTATCCCGATCGAACGATACCGACTTATATTTCTTAACCACGCTCCCCGAATAGGGGAAACCGGGCACCACACAATATACTCTTCCAGGATTGGAAAAATATATGCTAACTATGCCAACTGTGTATGCGATGTCTGGCCTCATATATACCATAACATACATGAGACTTCCCATATCTTAGGCATATAGAACCCGCTCTATATCTTTATTCACGTCCTCGGTAGATGGATACTGCTCCTCAGTGAACTTAAAGTGAGTCGTAAGGGGGTTACTCACTTTCTTCGATCCGTCTATCCCAAAATAATGAAGTACCTGGTGAATGTACTTCTTTTGGGACAAGTATAACAGATTGTACTCTCTCTCTCTTTTGGCTGATCTCCATCCCAAGAATAATCTTCGCTGCACCCAAATCCTTCATAGAGAAGGTCGCGTCCAGGTGGTGCTTCAACTCTGCTATCCTAGTGGCATTCTGACCCACCAGTAGCATATTATCAACATAAAATAGTAAAATAATAAAGTCATAATCGACAAAGTACCTTACAAATATACAGTGGTCCGACGTCGTCCGTACATAACTATGCTCCTCCATAAATGACTCAAACTTTCTGTACCATTATCTCAGAGCCTACTTCATACGATACAAGTTATTCCTCAACCGACAGACCAATTATGACTTGCCATTCTTACAAAATTCCTCTGGCTATTCCATGTATAACTCCTCCTCAAGATTACCATGGAGGAATGTTATCTTCACGTCCATATGCTCGACCTCCAAATCGAAACTGACTGTCAATGCTAGCAACACCTGAATAGACGACTGCTTGACGACTGACGAAAAGATCTCATCATAATCTATACCTTTTTGCTGACCGTAGCCTTTAACTAGCAGGCTCGCTTTGTATCGAGGGCGAGTAGCATCATTTATCTGCTTTACTCTGAACACCCATCAGTTTTTTAAAGCCTTCTTGCCCTTTGGCAATCGCACCAGATCATAAGTAGATTTGGCCTGTAAGGAACTCATCTCCTCCTGCATAGCCTCCATCCACTCTTACCTATGCTCGTCTTCTATAGCCTTTGTAAAACTTTTAGGATCTCACTCGTCAGTTAGTATCATATACTCACCCGGTGAGTATCTCGTAGATGGTCGACGCTTTCTGTCACTCCTCCTCAACGGAACCACTCGTACTAGCTGTATATCAACAACCTCCTCCCTTTTAGGAACTGCCTCCTTGGCATGCTCATCCTTCTGAGGTCACCCTGACCACTATTAACAGGATGATGATCAAGGTTGGAAGCAACTCCATGTACTAGCTACCCCATAACTGGATCCTCTGTGATGTCCTCTGAAAACTGTTCTAAGCGAAATAACTCTAACTCAGGAAATTTCTCAGCCTGAGAAGACATCTCAGAATTCTGAGTGTTGGTTATGGTCTGATCCTCGACGAATACCACATTCCTTCTTTTGTAGAACTTTTTTTCTACTGGGTTGTAGAGTCTATAACTAAACTCATCCCGACCGTAGCCGACAAAGATGCACCGCCTCTTCTTTGGCTCAAGTTTGGATCTCTCGTCCTTCGGTACATGCACGAAGGCCTTGCAACCAAACACTCACAGGTGATTGTATGACGGCTATTTACCATACCATATTTTGTCAGGCATATCACCATGCAAAGGAGCGCTAGGAGATAAATTAATAACATAAGCAGAGGTGCAAAGTGCCTCACCCCAATAGCTCCCCAACAAGTTTGCTTCTGACAGCAAACACCGCACCCTCTCCATCAACGTCCTATTCATACGCTCTGCTACACCATTGAGCTACGGTATCTTTGGTAGAGTCCTCTGGTGTCGTATCCCTTGCTCTCTGCAATAAGCATCATAGGGCCCGATATACTCGTCGATATTGTCCGATCGAACACATAGCAGCTTCTTGCCTGTTTTTCTTTCAACAGAGGCCTGAAACTCTTTGAAAGTGGACAACACCATGATCATTGGCCTTTATGGCATAGACTCAAACCTTCCTGGAACAGTCATCAATAAATGTTACAAAATAAGAAGCACCATGTGTTTGATAATAAACGAAAGAAATAAAACTAGGTTTATACGAAACCCTTTCTTTGGTTTACAAACAAGAAAAAGAAGTACAATTAATCCTATACGAGGATGTTAAGTACAAAAATTTGATTCTGGGGAAATATTGCTATAGAAGTCTGATCTGCGGTCGATCACTTTGTCCTTTGGACCACACGATGACGAAGAAGTGCTGTAGAAGACGGAAAAGAAGCTTCAAAGACTGCAGGAGGGATTGAACTCTCGTTGCCAAAGTAGTCTATAAGTGCTCTCTTGACCTTGACCTCTGTATTTGACCCTTGCTTTTTTCCTACCTTGGACCTCCGTGGCCGGAGGTCTCTATTTATAGAATTTGGTCACAGTCGGCGTAGAAACCGAACAGCGGAGAGAGCTGCAGCTTTTACGCGGCGGTTATAATAATTGCTACCCACGTATGAATGATCTCTTGAATCAGCGTATGACGCATGTCCCATTATGAGGTAATACGTATAATCGCTTATCGAAGATCACGGCATGCAAGCTATGCAGATAACTGCCCTTTGCGTAGAGATGGTTGGCATAAAAGCCAAATAACTATCTCGTTGACATAAAAGCCAAATAGCTGTTCTGATGGCATAAAAGCCAAGTAGGCGTAGAAGCCGAATAGTTATCAAGTTAGCGTAGAAGCCAAATAGTTGCCATGTTGGCGTAGAAGCCAAGTAGCTATCATGTTGGCATAGAAGCCAAGTAGCTATTTTGATGGCGTAGAAGCCAAGTAGCTGTCATGTTGGCGTAGAAGCCAAATATCTGTCATGTTGGCGTAGAAGCCAAATTCTGCGTAAAGCTTGATGCTGCATGGATAGGTAACCAGCGTAAAGATAGCCAGTTATTCTTCCTTGACTGAGATCTTGACCGTATTCTGGGCCAAATAGCCTTATCACGCACCTTTGCAATTATAGCCTGAGTTGGCGTATTTCGAAGAGATAGCATACGGCGTACTCCTATAGCTGAAAATAGCCTGGTTGGTATAATGTGCAGGGATGATAATATGGACGTATTAGCCCTAATTATAGCTCACCCAGTCATTAAAAGTAGAAGCAAATCTTGTGCATTAAATACAGAGATCTGCCCCCATCTCACGCATTAACTGCAGAGACGTGCCTCGAGTTCTGTATGAAGAGCAGCTTTTGACGTGGCGGTTGGTTTTGTCTCATCCTGAGCATAAAAGCTCATCTCTGCCTGTGTAGAATAGGCAGCATATTCCTTGAATGCGTAAACGACGTCTTATATCAAGGATTTGTCACTAAACGACAGTCTGGGGCTCTGTGCAGAAACATCATTATAGCCGTCCTCTTGGTAGTCATGCAGTACTCTTTGTCAGGAGTCAGGTTCACTGCTTCGTCTGACAGGTTCATTCAAGGAATACGAAGAGTTCCTCGTACCACTTCCCGCTGCATTAAAAGCAGATAGGTTTTACGCCAAAGTGGCGATATAGCAACCTTTTTACGCCAAAGCAGTCTGGAAATACTGTATTACGCGGGTTGTTCTGGAGTTATGTTTTACGCTGAACAGCGTTGAAGCTCTGCTGTACGCCAATGGCTCTGAAGTCTTATTTTATGCCACCCAGTGCTGGAGCTCTATTTTATGCTGGCTTCTTGCATGTTGAGGGTTTTACGCGTATAATTCTCCAGCATATTTTTTATGCTTCTACAAGACCCCCTTCAAAGTTTTCAAATTCCTTGTAATTTGAAATACTTTGAATGAAGCATGAAACGGTCAAATTTGACTCGTTCCGCGAGGCTAATTTCTCGACAAATTTTAGGAATTTGTTGGGATTTGGTGTGTTCTCCTCTGCCTATATAAAGGCGACTGAGTTAACCTGTTTTTTCCATACTTCCTTCACCACAAAGAGATGGTTGCCGAGCTTCGTCGGGTTGACTTGAGGAAGAAGAAGATCATGTTCCTTCAGCATGTAAGGAGCCATAAAAAGAGGCATCTTCGAGCAAATATCCTCTGCAACGATGGATCATGGAAGAATATCATAGCTTCCTTTGCTCGGGATGATCAGCAATTTTATATGGCGATTCGTCCAAGAGAGAGGAAGGGTCATATTGGACCATACAGCTTGCAAGCTGTATTCTCTCCCATTATAGCGCTAGACGAGGACAGACAGCTTGGCCCTGTCTTCCAATATTGTGTTGGGTCTGAACCCCTAACACAAATCTAGGGTATGCCTGTCATGGCGTATGGAGGGTGGGCTTGAGAAATTGATACATGCCCAGTTCTGTATCCTCCCGCCATTAATCATTTTCTTGTTAATCGGCCGCGGAAGCCGATTAACTGTTGTAGAAGACGAAAAAGATCTACACCAATATGAGAACCTGGCACAACAGATTCTTGGTGTGATCTTAAATGAGAATGAGAAACCCTTTGTAGAAAAAGGATTTCCATCATATGTAATCATGAAGATGAAAAACTCTTTGTAGACTGGATTTCTATCATATGTAATCATGATTAATAGAATTGTCATCTTTTACGCATCTGATAATTTGCCATATTTTCTGTAAGAAAGTATGAATAGTGTGCAGCTTTGGCACGTCTGAATAATTTTGCGTCGACTCTGAGAAAAAAGTATCTGATCTCGTCCCGTCTTTTACGTGTAACTGAAGACGCGTAGAAAGCTTCTTAGCATTAAGTTGTTTTTAAAGATCCAAACTGTCATGCTGTTTTAGACGAGGAGTCGCGTGAATTTCTGAACTGTCACTTCTTTGATACGAAGGATTCTTGTTCAGACCATCATCTTCAAGAATGGTTTCCTGAAAATCCCTTGAAATAGGGCAAGAAATGTTTGTCGAACAGGCCATACTTGAACTTTTGTAAAAGATTCTGACTGGACTTTGGATGAACTTCCAATCGACCCAAGAAGAAGAGTCATCTTCAATGCTGAACTCTGTATATTTTGGGCACTTAGAATATTTTATAGCCAAGAAGGAGCATTTTCTGCGTAAACCCTTACAATTGGCCATCTGTAGCTTTTGAGCGTAGAATCGTAGATTTGTAGCCTCTGGGCATAAAAAGCTTCTGAGCGTGAAATTATAGATTTGTAGCCTCTGAGCGTAAAACCGTAGGTTTGTAGCCTCTGAGCATAAAAGCTCCTAAGCGTAAAAGTATCTGAGCGTAAAACCATATATTTGTAGCCTCTGTGCATAAAACCGTAGATTTGTAGCCTCTCGAGCGTAAAAGCTTCTGAGCGTAAAATCATATATCTGCTCTGCGCATAAATTCTGGATCCATTGACTGTCCGTCTTCTTTTTTCAAATGATAGGCTGACATGGTCCCAAATTATAACCGAATATTAAATATTGGATTTGGTTAGGGATTCGAAGAGTTATCCAAACTCTATAAATAGCCTAAGGTCTTGAGAGAGAAATTCTTTATCGGTTTTCACAAAACCCTTATTTTCCAAGAATCCTTCTTCTTCGTCTCTTTTCCTGAGAACTTAGATTCGCCATGGCACCTAAACAGGCTTTCACTGCTAAGGGAAATAAGGTCTCTTCCTCTTCTCGTTCTTCTGCTCAAGCAAGGGCAACTCCCATTAGGCTGGACGAGCCTCGATCCGAGCGAAGTGCTCCACCGTAGAGCTGTGCTCCGGATGTCACAAGTAAAAAAAGAATCCGAGGAAAAATAGAGGACCTTCCGCAAATGTTGTACGTGTATGCGAACCAATACACCCATATTTCTAATGTGTCAGCGTAAAACCATCTTTTTGCAGTCTGGCGTAAAAAAGCTCAGACTGTCAAAATTTGGCGTATACTACAAACTTTGAGTTTTACGCGTTGGATATAAATTCTGGGGTACAAACACAAACTTTGGCATCTGGTGTAAAAACTCAGACTGTTAGATTTTTGCGTATACTGCCAACCTTGAATTTTATGCCTCGGAAATAGGTTCCAGCGTAATAGCTCAAGTTTTTGCAGTCTTGGCGTAAAAGCTCAGACTGATAATCTTTGGCGTAAACTACAATAGTGTAAAAAAATTGACTTGTTCTCTTGCGTTTTGTAGTGGACTTGCAGATCCCTCTTTTGGCTAAGGTGATGGGCTCTGCTGCTGGGATGCTGAACTCAAACTATTTGGAGGACTTGTCCCATGTGATATTCCCTATTTCTGGAGCCAATTATCCTAAAGAAAGGGAAACCCTGATCTCGTCCCAAGGAGAATGCATGCTACTGAGTATGATCAGTGGGGAGCCCCTGACATACATAGACGGGACGGAGTATAAGAAACCGGGTTTCTTATTCGGGGATGTTATCGACAAACAATCCCAAACTAAGACCAAGAGGGAGGATTGGGTGTTTACTGCTGAGGACACGGTGATGTATCTGCCCAGGATGCCTAAAAATTACCCTATCTCGGCCTTCTTCCATGCCACACATCCTAGGAAGATGATATGGACTTTGACTCCCGATCTTCATGGCCGACCGGAGAAGATCTTATACAACAAGGGATACGACCGGGGGGGCCTATTTGAGCCGTCCTTCAGGCCTTGTTATGCCCTTTAGGGGATTGCTACTGGGTAGTGTCCCGAGTGAGGACACTTCGCTGATCCAGCCGGTTCAGATATCGACCTTTTGCAATGACTTCATGGGGCTGGGAGGAATGTACCCCAAGGTCAACCCTCGGACCAGTGGATGGCTTAGCCCGGGGAATCTTCGTTGGGCCAGTTTGACTGTCTGGGCCCTGAAGCACTTCCAGGTGGAGCTGGAAAATATTGACTTGTTCGCGGCTGTGAGTGCCACAAGTGTTGGGTTGCCTGTCAACCCTAACTTGTTCTTAGCGTTGATGGAGCGATACAATTCGCTCACTGGGACTTTTACCACTCCGCTGGGTGAGTTGGGCTTAGCCCTTCATGAGATGGCAGAGATTTCAAGGCTGCCAATGGGTGACGCTCCTTATGAAGAGTACATCCCTACAAACAGGGAACTGAGGGATACAAACCCTCGGGCAGTGGCAGTATATCAGGAGCCGATGAGCCACTATCTTTTCTGCACCACTTTCTATAATGAGTCCTCTGATTTGGCTTACATCAACAAGTGGGCAACCTACCTCTTCTTCCACCAGGCCAGAAATGCTAAGCCGGATAAGGTGGTAGATAGCCGAGATAAGCCCTTGAACCTTCTGAGTATGCTCAGTGCCAACATGGTCGATGAACTTATTGAAGACGCAGGGGCTTCAGATTATGTTCTCGATGAGGAGATCGGGGGTTATCCTGCAGGCACAAAAGCCTTCAGTTATATGAGGCATTATCGCAAGCCTCTGTCAAGGGAAGCTCAATTGGCTGGCTTTCTCTTTGTCTGGCTACACCGATGGGTAGTGTCGGGCATCGCATCTGCGAATCTCATCCATCATAACACCTTATGGCCCGCAGTGCGTTTGGTGTTCGGAGCAAGACTGGGCCTGCTTCCTGCTATGGTATGTAGAATACAAGCAGGTCTGAGGGTCCTTACTGATGGGCTGCTAGCTGATGAGACACAGCGTAAAAGCTTTCCCATAGTAGAATTACTATTCCTATACCTGAACAGATGGAATGCTTAAACAAATCCATCCAGGCACAACAGCAGGAGATGGATGAAGAGCAGGCCATCTTGGAGGAGGTTATTCCTCATCTAACGAAGTACGAGGCCGAACATGAGGGAAATAAAACGAGGGTCCGCAAATTAGAATCTAAACTCGCTCAGGCAAAGGAGTGGGCTCTCCAGTCATCGACAGCTCAAGATGTGTTGAAGGGCCGAATGGATACAGCTCAGCGAAACTTGGCACGTACGGGCGACATCCTTGCCAATTTTGTTATTTTATTCAGAATTAAAATAGATTAAAATGGAGGAACCTATTCACCCACTTTTGTAACCTAACTTGTTTACTTTATGTGACGGGTAGATCGGACGACGCCTTGAGTTGGAACTTCATTCTTTTTCAGACCAAGCAAGATACCTTGCCAAATTGCTTATAGTACTTTGCATGCTTATCATATTTTATATATTCATTATATATGTGTTTTCTTTCAGTCATAATTATATACTATATATATATTGACACATACTTGACACATAGTATCATGGGAGGGAAGAACAATCAGTAGGCGTATGGGCTATCCACTCTGGTAAACCGTAGTAACTAGCACGCACTACGGGAGTTATGTCACGATGGTCGCTATCCTCGCGGTATGACGGCTGATGATATTCATGGATATGTGTGTGAGTTGTGAGATAGATAGAGTATCCTACACCTACCCATACATCGAAAAGGTTGTCCTCATTATGCATTTCATATATATTGTCTAGTACAGCGTACTTATATATTTTTTGTCTGTTATGCATGTTTTACTGTATTCAATTGGCATGCTTCTATGTACCTTGTTACGTCCCTCTGAGGACCTGGTCCCTTTCCAAGTGTAGACGATCATGACTATTCGCAGGAGCACGGATCAGGACTAGCTACTTATCTCTCTTTCGAGGAGGTCTTCTCTTCGAGCCTCATTGATCATTAGATGTACTTATGTGGTTTCTCTTATATTCTAGTTGGTAGTGGATTTGTCTCCGCCCAACTACTTGTTCTTATCAAGCAATTTATACTTGATTCAGTTATATAGTTGATTGGTTATTTGATTCTGTGGATGAGATCTAGTTATGCCCTGTGACTTGTGACAATATATATACCACATATGAGTTAACATTCATATTATAGTGTACGTGTGTATTATGGTATCCATATGTTAGAGTTGCCATATACATATGGCTGGTATGCTTACGTATTTCTGGTCCTACGTATTTTAGGACTGGGGCATGATAATTTATTCCACAGAAGGCCGTCAAAGGTCAAGCATTGGCCAAATTCCTGGCTTCCTATCTAGTGCCAAAAACCTTGAAGATTTATGAAAAAATCTCGGAGAAGTGGCAGACTCCAATGACCACAAGCGCAGAAGCCGTTTCGCGAATATTCTTCGACGGTGCTTCAAGAGCAGGGTCCAAAGGCGATATTGTTGCTGGCGTTGGGATAATACTGATCTCCCTACATGATCTGGTCATCAACCATGCTTACTCCCTCTCAAAGCCAGGCTCCAACAATGTGTCAGAGTATAATGCCCTCGTTATCGGGCTCCAACTCGCTAAATAAGTGGGAGTTGACTACCTGAAAGCCTACGACGATTCCACGAGTACGAAGTCCAGAATGAAGACTTGATTCCCTACCACCAAGTCGCACTCGACATTATCTCCACCTTCGAGGGTTTCTTCATAGAGCATGTCCCTCGACTACAAAACATCGAGGCTGACACCCTGGCCAGCCTCGCAGCCTCTCTAGCTATTCTGGTCAACACTCACGAACTGATCACCATGATTGGTCAAGAGCTGGTATGCCCAAAGAATAACCTATATCTGTGCCTAAGCTACTCAGTATAGACGAGCACCAACTCACAAGACTGGAGACTTTCATTCATCGACTACGTAGAGTATAAAATTCTTTCTAAGAACCCAAAGGAAGCCACTTCTATCAGAAGACATTTCCTCCGGTTCTATTACGATAACGCACCAAAATATTGAATCATCGTTCCTACGACAGACTTCTGCTATGATGTTGTAAATCTCCTCACCCAAAAATAGGTATCTTGTGTATATTTTGTATTTTTTGTATTTGTTTTAGATTATTTTTCAAATCAAATAAAACCCAATGATTATATTAGGACACTTCTCCATGGTTTGGACATTAATAATATAGGACGGCCCCAAAATCTGTATCGCCATTCATAAGAAGTAGCCTACACAAGAGATACTGAAGGATCCTTTCGTGGCATAGAAATTTGATCTCTTGGTGCTAGTATGACATTAGTGTAACTACCGTAGATTATGTGTTAAATATTTAGATATTATATATATAATTTAATTGTGGTTATTTTCTAATTCCAATTTTTTTACAATTAGTATCACATAATTTTTTGTGCCAAATTAGGTAAATTTCTTTTTTATAGATTTGCATAATATTTTCTATTACCTGCCTTGTGGATAACAATTTAATTAATTACTTAGTTAACTAGATAATATAATTATTTAATTTATTGTAACTATATAAATACCTAATTATTAATTTCAAAATATTACATAAAATATTTTGAGTGTAAAATATTATTAAATCTTTACAAAGTAATTATCTATAATTTATTTTGTGTACAAATATTATTTTTGGGATTTTTAACATCATCTATATATGTAAATATATCTATATATAAATAAATATATAGTTAGTAAAAATAATAATAGAATTAATAATAATAATAGTAATGTTAGTGTTAATAATAATAATAATAATAATAATAATAATAATAATAATAATAATAATAATAATAATAATAATAATAATAATAATAATAATAATAATAATTTTATTAAGAAAAAGAAAAGAAAAAATATATATATAAACATTTAAAACCCTAAACAAAAACTAACAAAGCAAAACCTAAATCCTTAACTACCCCACCGAAGTGAACCCAGCAACCCACTCCCCGCGGATACCCCCTCCATCTCCTTTAATATATATATATATATATATATATATATATATATATATATATATATATATATATATATATATATATATATATATATATAAACAACATACAATAAACCCTAACCCTGAACGAACCCCTCGGCGACCTCAGCCCCAGCCCGGCGATTGGCGACCTCCGGCCGACCTCGACGTCGTCGCCCCCGCGCCACCGCCGTCGCCGCCCGCACTGGGGCACATCATCGTCCTGTCTTCACGGTGATGTATCTCCCTCAATTTTGATTATTTTTATGTGCGGTTTGTTCGTGTACGTTCACAACCTAATCCTCTAGAATTTTTATTCAAGCAGGACGAGTTTTCGTGTCCCGGATTGGTCGAAAAATCGGCCAGAAAATGACTGAAAAACTGACCAAAAAAAGTCCAGAAATTTTACACCAAACCCCCATGTTCACACCTAATTTTCCATCAACCTGTTTATTATTTTTAAAAACTAATTAAAGGGTTTTTTTTCTCCATATAACCAAGAAATTTTTTGTTCTTTTAATTTTTGTTAATTTGTTCTATATGTTAAATTATTCAACCTCCAAATTAACCAAAAACTTGTTTTTAAAATATTAAAAAATTATGATACGGAGCGCGTTCCGCCAAACGGGACCGTCTCATCGTGTACCAATTGGACCGAAAGGCACGTATGGTATATCTGGACATGTGAGATTTCGTAGAAACTGATTTGGATGTGTGTGCGCGTCGGAATCAACATGTATCCGTAAAAAGTCCTTGTATCGTAACTTTTACAAAATATCACGCAATTTAGTGTACGCTCATCAAAATGCGACAAAACTTATGCCATTGGAGTCGTGGTGTCACGCTGGTCCTGTGACCCAAGTTTTACGCAATTCTGAGATAGTTGACCAACCCGTCTATTTGCAGGCCCTACAGTTGACTTTTAGGGCAAATTTGTGTTCGGCTCATCGGAATCCAAAATTGGATATACCGTTGAGTTCGTATCGACGTTTAGAATTTGTTTGGCCTATAATTTATCCTATTTAGAGACCTTTACCTCTGGCACGTATTTTGGTGCAAAGTGGGCCACATGTGGACCCCGTTTTGATCTAAAATTATCGTTTTGCCCCTGTGTCCAAATTGGACGAAAGAATAATGTTTTCTAGCTGTCTTGATTATTCTGGGAATGTTGATGATATTTATTTTAGTATCCGGAGATGTTCATTCTGATGTCATAGTTTTTGACCCATTACGCCTGACGTCTGGACGCTTACACTTTGCAGCTTTCTTGCCAGGCAAGACACCTTACTAAATTGCTTACAGTACTTTTGTATGCTTATTATATTTTATATATTCATTGCATGTGTATTTTTTTAGTCATAATTATATACTATATATATGTTGACACACACTTGACACATAGTATCATGGGAGGGGAGGACAATCAGTAGGCGTATGGGCAATATCTACTCTGGTAAACCGTAGTAACTAGCATGCACTATGGGAGTTGTGTCACGATGGTCGCTAACCTCACGGTATGTAGGCTGATGGTGTCACGATGGTCGCTACCCTCGCGGTATGACCGCTGATGATGTTCCTGACGTGTGTGTGAGTTGTGAGATTAGATAGAGTAGCCTACCCATGCCCATACGTCGAAAAGTTATCCTCATTATGCATATTCATATAGATTATCTTGTACAACATACTTATATATTTTTTGTCTATTATGCATGTTTACTGTATTCAATTGGCATGCTTCTATGTATCTTGTTACGTCCCTCTGAGGACCTGGTCCCTTTCCAGGTGTAGACGACCTTGACTATTCGCATGAGCACGGATCAGGACTTGCTACTTATTTCTTTCGAGGAGGTCTTCTCTTCGAGTCTCATTGTTTATTAGATGTTCTTATATGGCTTCCTTTATATTCTAGTTTTGTAGTAGATTTATTTTCACCCGACTATCATTCTTTGATACTTCATATTGAGATTCAGTTATATAGTATATTGGTTATTTATTTCTATTTGATTATGTGGATGAGATCTAGTTATGTCCTGTGACTTATGACAATTATATACCACTTGTGAATTATTGTTCATAATACAGCGTACGTATGTGTTATGGTATCCATATATTAGAGTTGCCATATACATACGGCTGGCATGCTTACGTATTCCTAGTCCTACGTATTTTGGGACTGGGGCGTGACATATTTTTGTGGTGACCCATGCAGGTCAAGAGCATATTGTCTTGGTTACGTTACTGTACCGAGCAAGTCTGCATATAGGATTAGAATATAGGATCTCATTCACTTATTTAATTATCGCCCTTGATTTCATTTCGCATTCTTATTTGATTGCTTGAATTGCATCTTGCTTGATCCTTTCTCAACGTTAATCTTCTCTTTTCTTTCGTGCTTCATAGGGGCTAGGAAGGTAACTTATACTAGGTACATATACTCTATTATTCAATAATATTATTAGTTAAATTCTTGTAAGTTGGGTAGTATGCCTCATAACCTAGTATCATATAGTCATTTTAACTCATTAATGAAGTGTAATTGAATGACACCAACTATAGACTTGCATAAGAAGATAGTGTTTATCCAGACGGTAGAACTTAGAGGCTCATACCCCCATTTGGTCGACTAGGGACTTAGTTAAGAAGTTAGTATGGAAACTATAGAGGCACAACACTGATCTTCTTGGTGAACTTAAATTATTTTTGTACCTTCTTTCATCATAATCTAGCGTAATTATATTTTCTGAACTACCTCGACTTATGCTGCTATTATAGCCTAGTTTTTCAAGCTTATTCTTTTATTGAGATTGTTCATGACATATGTATTATTGGGTGCATACACTAATACAATTGTCTATTTAGAATCAGTATATTATGGTCTGATCACTTAGTGCGCTTGGTTCGCTCTTCGCATGACTACCTTACGTGGATTGAGATATATAGTTGACTCAACTTGTTAGATGAATATACTTGCCCTCTAGACAAGTCAGAGCATATCATATCAGGTATATAACTGTTCTGATATGAACATGTGAATAGGAATTTACCAAAAATAAGATATCAATCCATAATTGCCTTGATAACTCTCTTTTGAATTCTTAAAATTGCCTTGAACCCCGTACTTGTATTCTATTACCTCCTCCTTGAACTCTTTATTATTGTTTTTCGTCTTTCCCTATTTCAGAAGGACGAACGTTCGTATTTGGTATAAGTTTGATACATGTAGAGTACTAGATATACCCTATAGGCCAATCACATTACTTGGTGACTATTTTCGTAATTAAGGGCATATCATAGGAAATATGTTTGGTGTTAAAATTTTTGAGGATATATTGAACAACACGACTAAATAATTTGAGAAAGTCTTCCTTAAATGTATAGCCTTATGTGATAGATGGGTAAATTCTAAGTTGGGTAGAAATCGCATTGTCAACTTGAGGTAAATTTTTTTAGAATGTGATCAAGTGATCAAGTAAGATTAAATTAAGAGATTTAGATTTAATTTTAGAAATTTTAGGAATGACTAAGATGATGAGAATTTAATAAATTTTGAAATCATGATATTGAGGACCAAATATTTATATTTTGAGCACATAATTTAAATTTTGAATATTGAAGGTTGAATCATCGATTAAAATTTGAGGATAAATATAGAATTTTAGACTTGAACAATTGGTGAATTAGATTTAAAATTTTATAATTTGATGATTTGAATTAAAAGTTAAATTTGATTGTTGGATCACCTATTTAAAATGTTGAGGATGGAAGTTCAATTTAAAATTTGAAGAGTACAAATTCTTAAGTTGAGAATAGGAATAAGATTTGATTAGAATTGTTATTATTTAAAATCTAGAGGAGATTATGATAGTTTGTAATCACCTGAAAATTTTAGAATTTTAAAACTTAAATTTCTGAATTTAATTAACATTTTCTGTAATTTTAAACAAATAAAATAAGGTAATCTGATTTAAAATAAATTTTTAAAAGATATTAAATAATATTAAAATATGATAAAAATTATATTTTCTAGTGTAAAATTGAAAACCGGGCATAGGATAATTTTTTGGGAATTTATTGGATCCCGGATGGGTTTTTAAAGCATTAAAAACTATTGATTAATTTAACCTAATTAATTAAACCAATATAAAATAAAACCGAACCCAAAATAGAACCGAACCGGACCGGCCGGTCTGCCCGAACCGGCCCAACCCATTAATGGGTCGGATCCGGGTCAGACCCGACCCGCCAATACCCGACCCGACCCGGTTGAAAAACCTAACCCCCAAATTCGTATCGTCCCGACGTTACCGCTGCCGGCGGCCGTTTCCGCCGCCGTGGCCGCCGGCGGGACCCCTCCTCTTCACCTCCCTTGACCTGCCGACCTTTCCCCTACTTTTTCCGGCCATAACCCCCGGCGATCCCACTCCCCTCGACCTCTATATATACCCAAGTCATCCGCCGGAAAACCCTTTCAACACCCTTCTTCTCCGGTCATCTCCGCCCAGTCCGGACCCGACCTTTCCCCTACTCCGGTCATCTCCGCCCAGTCCAGACCGACCTCGCCGCCAGTTACCGGTCGCCCACCTCCAGCAGAACCCGACTGTAAAACCCCCTTCCTAGAAAATCGTATATACCTTTTTATTTATTAATTATTAATTAAATTGTAGTAATTAGGTCTAAATAGGAGAAATAGATTTTTAATAATTTTTATGTTAGGTGTTCGGGCACTTAGAGGACTTATGAGACCATCAGGAATTTTTCGGATTTTATTCCATGTAGGAGACCCCTTGAGCAGTTGCTAGCTTAACGATGTGCAATACCCTAATATATAAATTTTCTTATGTGTGAATATATATATGTATACGTATATATACAAATATATATATGTATATATATATATATTTAAAGAAAGAAAGGAAAAGAAAAGAATTAAATAAGTATAATAATATAATAATAATAATAATATTAATAATATACTTAGTATATTTTTCCATCCTCAGCAAAGTTGCTGGAGCCGCCCACTTATATGACCCCTTCAACAACTCTTTGGCTCCAGAAACTTTGCACCTAGGGAGCCCGCCCCTATAGCCCTTCAGCCGATTATCCACCCGAACCCCCATTCAGCTCCAAAACCCGCGGACCCATCCGCAACCCCCTCTCTCTCTTAATATATAATATATATATATATATATATATATATATATATATATATATATATATATATAGTTAGCTCCAAAAACCCTAACCTAAAACTCCAGACTTCCTCTTCCCATCTAGAGCCGTCACCGCAGCCAGAGAAGCCCCGTCAAGCCATCCAACCATCCCGTCGACGCCGACCTCGCGAACTGCAGTTTCCCACTCGAGGCACCTTCGCTCCAGCGTGATTTTCCGTCGACTCGCTCGACCAAACGCTGTTTCGTTTTCATAGGTATGATCATCCCTTAACCCTCTCCAATATTTGTTTTATAGCCTACCTCGGAAAACGTGTGCCCCTAGGTGCAAAACAGCGCCCAAGTTGGCCCGGACTTACCCAATTCTGAAATCGCAGAAACTTGCGATGACCACCCATATTGTCGAGTTCGTATCTCCCACCACAGAGATCCGAATTCGATGATTCTTTTTGATACCTTTAGATTACATGACCTAGTTTATTTTTTGTATAATAATCTTGTGCTATTAGTTGTTGTGGACATAATTATATTCGTCACAAAACTGTGCGCACCCACTTTTTCCAAATTTCCAAAAGTTGGAGATCGGAGCGCGCCCCGCCAAACGGGACCGCCCCGCCGTGTGCCAAGTATACTGAATGGTACACACAGCATAATCAAACACATGAAAATTTGTGGCGACTGATTCGGACGCGTGAGCGCGCCGGAATCAGGCCGTATCCGCGGACACATTTCGTGTCTCCACTTTTGTGGGACTCACGCGTATTTTGTGCACGCTTGTCAGATTGCGACGAAACATGCGCCACTGGACTCGTGGTAATGCGCTGGTCCTGTGACCCAATTTTCACGCATTTCTGAGACGGTTGACCAGATCGCCAATTGGCGGACCCCATAGTTGACTTTTTGGACCAAATTTTGTTAGGCTCATCGGAATCCACATTTGGACATACCGTTGGGTTCGTATGGACATCTAGAGTTGTTTGACCTATAGTTTGTCCCATTTAGAGACTGTTATCCTTGGCACGCTTTTCGGTGCAAAGTGGGCCACACGTTGACCCCACTTTTGCCCAAAATTACCGTTTTGCCCCTGTGTCCAAATTGGATGAAAGGGATGTGCTTTTTAGCTATTTTGCTCATTCCGAAAACATTGGTGATATTTATTTCAGCATCCGGAGATATTTGTTCTGTGGCCATAGCTTCTGGTCCTGTGTATTGGACATTTGGGCGCGTACATTTTGCAGCTTCTTGCCAGGCAAGTATACCTTGCCATTGTACTGTTATTTATATTCTATATGTTGCATGCATCTTTATTTTCTGTCTTTAGTTCATATATTTTAACTGTTATATAAAATGCGCGTGACAGTGTCGTCGCGATATATTTTTATTTATGTATTTGCATTGACCTTGTTCATGAGACTACCCCATTATCATGTAACATCATTAGGTTCATTGGCCGTGATACAGTTGTTACACGAGGGTGAGTCTCATATAGAGATCACGGACTTGCGTGCAAGGTTGTCCTCCTGTACGTGTGGGCCGTGCGTTAGGAATAACTGCTGTTAGAAACTTTGCATGCTAGAAGACTTAGCAGTTATTAGAGGTCTATGGACATAGCCTATTGTAGTACGGTGGTCCCATCCTTGTCCTTGTTTGGTTGCAAGATTGGGCTAGGGTACTAAGGATAGACTATGGACCAAATCGTGTCATGGATGTGACATGCTTAGAGCATGGGGTGGGGAGAACAACAAGTACCGCATTTGAGCTCCTTTACACTTTTCCTTCTGTAACCCGGAAGCTCCGCTGGAGATACGGGCGGTGATGACCCCTTTACTACTTGGCGGGCCTCTGCCGTTCAAAAGACGACATGCCTTTGAGGCCCCTGGTTCTCCGAGAGAGTCATGCCAATCCCAGTTCTCAGCCAGATAGCTCACTTGTTAGAAAGTTGTTCTCAAACTGCATTCACATAGATGGTTAGGCGACCCATTGGATATTTATTTCAGTACTTTATTGGCATGTGTTTAAGTATCTTGTTATGTCCCTCTGAGGACCTGGTCCGCTGCCAGGTGTATCTGTTCTTGAGTATTTGCAGGAGCGCAGATTTGGATGGTTGTATATGCTTTGTGGACGTCTTCTCTTCGAGCCGTGATCGATAGCTGGTATACTTATATTGGGCTTGATTGTGTTGTACTTATATTGTATTTACTTTTCCATTTGAGTTGGTAGTGGATTTGTTTCCATCCAACTATTATCCTTAGATACTTCTTATTGAGATCTAGTTTCATAGACATTGGTTATTTTATTCAGATATGATTTTGGTGGATGAGATTTAGATTATACCCTGTGACTTGTGACATATGTTTTATACCACTTGTGGATTTGATATTCATATTACAGCGTACGTGTGGATTTGGTTTCCATATATATATTGGAGTTGCCATATCCATGCGGCTGGCATGCTTACGTGTCCTAGTCCTACGTATTTTTGGGACTGGGGCGTGACATGTTTTTGTGGTGGCCCATGCAGGTCAAGAGCATATTGTCTCGATTACGTTACTGTACCGAACAAGCCTGCACCTAGGACTAGAATATAGGATCTCATCCACAATTGACTATGATTCATCTTCCTCCACTCTGTTCTATTTAGAACAAATGCATCCTGCTTGATTCCTATGCTTCCCTAATAGTTCTTTAAGTATAGCCTTCTCCTAGAATATAGAAGTTCCTGTTGTTAGATGATAATTGGAGTAGCACACCTATTTAGAATACAACAAGATTATAGATACACCACTAAGTTTAGAATATCTAGTAAACCCTAGAATTCCTTACCTTTAGAATTGGTTTACCATTACCCCTGATGTATTATGAAGACTTAAGAGTAGTATAGACATTACTAGAGTTAGTTAGAAGGTTACCATAATGTTTGCCCCTAGCATTGAGGAACCAATAGAAAACCAAAACTTAATATTTGGACTGAACCTAACCTTCATAGTTAGATAATATTGGAACTATAAACTTAGATCATTGTCTTATTATTAATAGACAGCACCCTAGGAGGCCTAGAGGAATGTAATCAACACTTCTCCCTTGATCATGCCCCGAACATAGCAACTAACACCCCACTCCCCTTAGAGAACCATGATGCTATCTAGAGCCCTCTATCTTTATTTTATATTGTTTCCCTGCGACCATAGCGCTCGCTATTTTGCGACGGCTAATTACGTTTCTTCTCTTCATCTTTCAACTCGTGCCATCTGACACTTCGGATAGTAGGCCAAGTAATTTTATTCTTTGTTAAGGGCTCATAGTTTGCTAGGATTATAGTTGTAGCCTTGAATGTGAAATTTTTATGCTTGGTAGTTAGAACTTGATAAGTTTAAGTTGCTTTGTAGATTGTGACCGATGATTAACCCTTAGTTTTTAAATCGTGTAATTTTTACCCTCACCTCGATACAAGTTAGACCCCTTTCCCCCTTAACGGCCAGTAACTCTTCTATCTTTACCATCGACACTTGCTTATAAGTGCTATGACTAAGACTTAGGATGACCATTACCTACATAAAAAGGATACCCTAATCAATACCAAGATTTTTCCTCATATATCCTAATAAGAGTTTCTGCTCTATTTACATGTGCAAGATTATTGTGTAGGACCCTCTTAAGACTGTCACCGTATTAGTTTAATTTTGATAAGTTGGGTAGTATACCTCACCACCTAGTATCATATAGCCCTTGTGATCCATTGATGAAGTGTAACTGAATGACATTAATTGTATGTTAACATAAGATGATAGTGTTTATTCAGACTATAGAACTTAGAGGCTCATACCCCTACTTTGTCGACTATCGACTTAGATAAGGAAGTAATATGATAACTGTAGAGATTGTAGAGCCTTTTGTTATTGTTGCTTATGTTGTTTTGTTTTTGCAACTTGAATTATTTGTAACTTCTCTCATCATAATCCAGCGTTATATTTTCTGTGCTACCTTGAATTATGCTGCTATTATAGCCTAGTTTTTGCAAGCTTATTCCTTATCGAGCTTGTTCATGACATATGTATTATTGGGGAGGCCCACAATAATATATTTCAGAATCGGTGTATGAAGGTCTAGCTAACCTTGGTGCGCTCGATTCACCCTTCGTAACGCTACTTTACGTGGATTGAGATATATAGTAATTAGTAGACGAATATACTTGCCCTAGACATATCTGACATATCATATCGGTTACATGACTGTACTAATACGAGCATGTGAATAGGAACTACCAAAATAGGATTTCAATCCATAACTGCTTTGACAATTCCTAATTGAATTCTTTAAACGCCTTGATCCCAATACTTCTATTCTATTACGCTGCCTTGAACTCTTTATTATTGATCTTCGTCTTCCCTTATTTCGGAAAGACGAAATCTCGTGCTGGGTATAAAGTTTGATACACAGAGAGTACTAGATATACCCCATAGGCCGATCACATACTTGAGGATTATTCTTTCGTAATTAAGGACATATCATATGTGATATGATCGGCGTTGAAGTTTCGAGGATTGAACGGCATGAGTAAATAAATTAAGGGATATTTTCTTAAGGTATATAGCCTTAGGTGATAGGTGGATAAATTCTAAGTTGGGTAGTAGTGCATTGTCAACTCGGGAGGAATTTCTTTTAGATTATGATCGAGTAAGATTAGATTGGGAAAGGTTCAAGCCATTGTAATTTTGAGAAATTTAGAAGGATGACTAAGATGATGAGGATCAATGAATTGATATTAAGGACCCAATATTTATACCTTAAGTGCATGAGTTAAATTTTTGAACAATGAAGGTAGAATCACCAATTTGAATTTAAAGGATAAATATAGAATTTCAGACTTGAATATTGGTGGACTGCATTTAAATTATTTTTCAATTTGGTAATTTGAATTAAGAATTAAAATTTTGGTTGGACGACCTATTTAAAATAATAAGGATGTGAATGGAATTTAAAGAGTTGAGCCATACAAAATTTTATAAGTGAAAATGGGAATATATTGGACTTAAACCACTTCTAAAGGAGATTATGATAGTTAGAGATCGTGAGGTAAAAGTTATATGCGTATGTAAATCTTGGAGATGTTATGTGGATATGGATAATTTGAAACAAGGGGAGAAGAGATAACCACAGGTTAAATTTTGATTGGAGCAGTGGTCATCTTAACCTAGAAGTGATTGCAATGGATATGATTAGGATTTTAGTTATCGCAAGAAGATTGCGACTGACTTGCCTTATTGTACATAAAGGATTAACCGATTCTGCCTTATTTCAATTTTGAGGACGACATTGTCTTAAGTTGGCTGAATTGTGAAACCCCCTCACCTAAGAATTTGACCTACTCGGCCTAGATAGTGAGACTGAGGCTAGCACGAATCCACTTAGAAGTAGAACACGGTATTTTTATTTAATTTTATAATAGTTATATCACTTAGCGCCCTTACCCTGCTCCGATAATTGGAGCACTACACTAGCCACTGCCTTCCTACAAATTCTATACCCTTATCCTAGACATGCCCATCATCCAATTCTCATCTTTGTGTAATTTTCCAATTGTGGGATGCTTTTATTCAAAAGAGCATTTATGTGTCCACACCATTGGACATGACACATGAAGAAACCTATTTTTCGCTCATATGGATTTTTCCATGATTTTTCTTTTTTGGGATGTGCGACGTGCAACATCGTCCACCCCTTTAAACCTAGCCTTGCATTTAAACAATGCAAATCTTACACCATCATTGCATTCTATCGTGGCTTAATTTTAATTTCGAGGACGAAATTTTTATAAGTTGGGTAGAATGTAAAACCCCCTTCCTAGAAAATCGTATATACCTTTTTATTTATTAATTATTAATTAAATTATAGTAATTAGGTCTAAATAGGAGAAATAGATTTTTAATAATTTTTATGTTAGGTGTTCGGGCACTTAGAGGACTTATGGGACCATCAGGAATTTTTCGGATTTTATTCCATGTAGGAGACCCCTTGAGCAGTTGCTAGCTTAACGATGTGCAATACCCTAATATATAAATTTTCTTATGTGTGAATATATATATGTATACGTATATATACAAATATATATATGTATATATATATATTTAAAGAAAGAAAGGAAAAGAAAAGAATTAAATAAGTATAATAATATAATAATAATAATAATATTAATAATATACTTAGTATATTTTTCCATCCTCAGCAAAGTTGCTGGAGCCGCCCACTTATATGACCCCTTCAACAACTCTTTGGCTCCAGAAACTTTGCACCTAGGGAGCCCGCCCCTATAGCCCTTCAGCCGATTATCCACCCGAACTCCCATTCAGCTCCAAAACCCGCGGACCCATCCGCAACCCCCTCTCTCTCTTAATATATAATATATATATATATATATATATATATATATATATATATATATATATATATATATATATATATATATATAGTTAGCTCCAAAAACCCTAACCTAAAACTCCAGACTTCCTCTTCCCATCTAGAGCCGTCACCGCAGCCAGAGAAGCCCCGTCAAGCCATCCAACCATCCCGTCGACGCCGACCTCGCGAACTGCAGTTTCCCATTCGAGGCACCTTCGCTCCAGCGTGATTTTCTGTCGACTCGCTCGACCAAACGCTGTTTCATTTTCATAGGTATGATCATCCCTTAACCCTCTCCAATATTTGTTTTATAGCCTACCTCGGAAAACGTGTGCCCCTAGGTGCAAAACACCGCCCAAGTTGGCCCGGACTTATCCAATTCTGAAATCGCAGAAACTTGCGATGACCACCCATATTGTCGAGTTCGTATCTCCCACCACAGAGATCCGAATTCGATGATTCTTTTTGATACCTTTAGATTACATGACCTAGTTTATTTTCTGTATAATAATCTTGTGCTATTAGTTGCTGTGGACATAATTATATTCGTCACAAAACTGCGCGCACCCACTTTTTTCAGATTTCTAAAAGTTGGAGATCGGAGCGCGCCCCGCCAAACAGGACCGCCCCACCGTGTGCCAAGTGTACCGAACGGTACACACAGCATAATCGGACACATAAAAATTCGTGAAGACTGATTCGGACGCGTGAGCGCGCCGAAATCAGGCCGTATCCGCGGACACATTTCGTGTCTCCACTTTTGTGGAACTCGCACGTATTTTGTGCACGCTTGTCAGATTGCGACGAAACCTACGCCACTGGACTCATGGTAACGCGCTGGTCCTGTGACCCAATTTTCACGTATTTCTGAGACGGTTGACCAGATCGCCAATTGGCGGGCCCTACAGTTGACTTTTTGGACCAAATTTTGTTCGGCTCATCGGAATCCACATTTGGACATACCGTTGGGTTCGTATGGACATCTAGAGTTGTTTGACCTATAGTTTGTTCCATTTAGAGACTGTTATCCTTGGCACGCTTTTCGGTGCAAAGTGGGCCACACGTGGACCCCACTTTTGCCCGAAATTATCGTTTTGCCCCTGTGTCCAAATTGGACGAAAGGGATATGCTTTTTAGCTATTTTGCTTATTCCGGAAATGTTGGTGATATTAATTTCAACATCCGGAGACATTTGTTCTGTGGCCATAGCTTCTGGTCCTGTGTATTGGACATTTGGGCGCGTACATTTTGCAGCTTCTTGCCAGGCAAGTATACCTTGCCATTGTACTGTTATTTATATTCCATATGTTGCATGCATCTTTATTTTCTGTCTTTAGTTCATATATTTTAACTGTTATATAAAATGCGCGCGACAGTGTCGTCGCGATATATTTTTATTTATGTATTTGCATTGACCTTGTTCATGAGACTACCCCATTATCATGTAGCATCATTAGGTTCATTGGCCGTGACACAGTTGTTACACGAGTGTGAGTCTCATATAGAGATCACGGACTTGCGTGCAGGGTTGGCCGCCTGTACGTGTGGGCCGTGCGTTAGGAATAACTGCTGTTAGAAACTTTGCATGCTAGAAGACTTAGCAGTTATTAGAGGTCTATGGACATAGCCTATTGTAGTACGGTGGTCCCATCCTTGTCCTTGTTTGGTTGCAGGATTGGGCTAGGGTACTAAGGATAGGCTATGGACCAAATCGTGTCATGGATGTGACATGCTTAGAGCATGGGGTGGGAAGAACAACAAGTACCGCATTTGAGCTCCTTTACACTTTTCCTTCTATAACCCGGAAGCTCCGCTGGAGATACGGGCGGTGATGACCCCTTTACTACTTGGCGGGCCTCTGCCGTTCAAAAGACGACATGCCTTTGAGGCCCCTGGTTCTCCGAGAGAGTCATGCCAATCCCAGTTCTCAGCCAGATAGCTCACTTGTTAGAAAGTTGTTCTCAAACTGCATTCACATAGATGGTTAGGCGACCCATTGGATATTTATTTCAGTACTTTATTGGCATGTGTTTAAGTATCTTGTTATATCCCTCTGAGGACCTGGTCCGCTGCCAGGTGTATCTGTTCTTGAGTATTTGCAGGAGCGCAGATTTGGATGGTTGTATATGCTTTGTGGACGTCTTCTCTTCGAGCCGTGATCGATAGCTGATATACTTATATTGGGCTTGATTGTGTTGTACTTATATTGTATTTACTTTTCCATTTGAGTTGGTAGTGGATTTGTTTCCATCCAACTATCATCCTTAGATACTTCTTATTGAGATCTAGTTTCATAGACATTGGTTATTTTATTCAGATATGATTTTGGTGGATGAGATTTAGATTATACCCTGTGACTTGTGACATATGTTTTATACCACTTGTGGATTTGATATTCATATTACAGCGTACGTGTGGATTTGGTTTCCATATATATATTGGAGTTGCCATATCCATGCGGCTGGCATGCTTACGTGTCCTAGTCCTACGTATTTTTGGGTCTGGGGCATGACACCGACACCCGGCCGCCCACCTCCAGCAGAACCCGCTGCCGACCCTTTCCTATCCGCGAAGACTCCGGCCGGCACCGACAGCACCGACGCCGCCTCCACCACACCCCAGACCAACTCCGGCGAACCCTCGGCTGTCCAGCAAGACTCCGACGACTCGGACACGACCCAGAATTCGAGTACTAGCCAGGACACGGCTTGGACACAGTGTCCAGGACACAGAAGACTCAACTTGGACACGCGTGAATCAGACTTTTTGATCCCTGTTCAGGTACTCATAACTTTCTTCTCGCTGCCCGGATTTCTATTCTGTCAGTTGTATCGCGTAGCCTGTATGACCCCCTCGGTGCCCGTACAAACCGCTCGGTGCATCGCGACCTGTGGTGATCGCGAACCGCGATCCAAAAACAGGAAAACCAACGCCCTGTTTCACCCCGGAACTGAGTACGCCCCGCCAAACGGGACAACTTGGTCGTGTGCGGTCTTCACCGATACGTGCGCGTCATTGATACGGACGTGCGGGATTTCGCAGAAGCTGATTCAGATATGCGTGCACACCGGAATCAGTGCGTATCCGCGGACAACGTCCCGTAT
Organism: Iris macrosiphon; assembly: GCA_036927795.1. NCBI lineage: Eukaryota > Viridiplantae > Streptophyta > Magnoliopsida > Asparagales > Iridaceae > Iris > Iris macrosiphon. Next base: position 125,531,372 of record JAYESA010000014.1, on the reverse strand, counting down.
CCGACTTTTCCGAATATCGCTGTAACTTAGTGTACACACGTCGGATCGAGACGAAACTTGTGCCATCGGACTCGTAGCAATACGCTGGTCCTGTGAGCCAAGTTTGGTTTGATTCTGAGAATGTTGACAAAATTGCGTATCGTGGGCCCCACAGGCTCCACTTGACGGGCAATTTTGAGAATGACTCATCGAAATCTAATTCTGGAAGTTCCGTTGGGTTCGTATCATCGTTCCTGACTTGTTGACACTAAGTTGGACAAATTTGGAGGCCTTTGACCCTGACCCAGTTTTTGGTGCAAAGCGGCCCACATATGGACCCCGCTTTGTCCAGGAAATGTCGTTTTTGCCCTTGTGTCCAAACTGGACTTAAGGACAGGCATTTCTAGCTATTTCATATTTTTTGAGACTGTTGGTAATGTTCATTTCAGCTTTTGGAGGAGTATTTACGGAACCCACGGATACAGGGACCGCTACTGGTATTCCAACCCCAAGCAAGTGTACCTTGCCAAATTATGTAGTATTGTTATTTACTTCCTTGCTTATTTACATTGATTGTACATGCTTAAACCTAGGACCGTATGACCTACTTAGCGTCCGATTAATAGTCGGGTGCCAACACCGTACGCGGAGTTGGGTACGTCATTTAGAGATGGACATACGTGACCCTTTACATTCTCGTACTTGTTTTATCAAGTACATTATAACCCAGGACACTTAACACCATACATATGACAGAATCTTCCTGAGATATTCAAGGTGATTCTATGTAGGATACAGGATGGACATAGACATTATATTCTTAGATTATGACTTATTGTATTAGCTATGATCTCACGTGACATGGACATGAGACGTTATGGACATGAGACATGTGGTTACATTGGGTGGGAAGAGACACACAGGCTACAGGCTGTTCTATATATATCTACTACTATTGTGAGGTTGTAGACTCTCGAGCAGAGCTAGACCCATTACTTGTTATTACTGCTACCGGCTCCCCGACACAGAGCTTGTAGCGGTCTCAGCCTGAGTACTAGTGATGCTCTCAGTTGCATTTTCACATAGATGGTTACGTAGTTACCCTGCTTGTTCATTTATTATTTCACTGTATTTATTTTGGCTTGTATTATTTATACCTTGCTATGTCCCCTGAGGACCTGGATCCGGATGATGTCCCCAGGTTTAGCAGAAGAGCATTATCCCGAGGTTTACGGGACAGGAGCTGAAGTTGTACCAGAAGTTGAACTAAACTTAGAAGCAGAGGTGATGGCTGAAGACTTTTCTTGAGTTTATGTTATATGTACTCATCAGACAGTTTATTTTGGACTCCTTTGTTCTGGTCTGATGAACCAGTGTTTTAGACTTTTATCGGGTTGTTCCCCAAAATACTTTGCTGAGACTGGACATTGATGTACTTTCCTTATTTGCTGTTGTTCTTATTATTTGTGTGTGGATGGGATTAGTTTTGACTTGTTGTTGTAGACCTATATTACAGCTTAAGTATGCCTCGATGGATCCATTAAATTGGGTTGTCCATCGGTGCGTGCTGCTGGCCGTTGCCACGTGTCTAGTCCCTTGGTATTTTGGGACTGGGGCATGACATAGTTTTTGTGGTGGCCCATGCAGGTCAACGACTAAATTGTTTGGTTTCAACTTAGGGACCGAACAAGCCTGTAAAAGGATAGGATAGGTTATAGGATCTCATCCATTGGTTGAATATCTTTTGAACTCTATATCGAATTCGAATTAAGTACTTGATTTGCATCCTGCTTTGATTCTTCTGAACGTTCTCATAAAAATTTATTTTGGATGCAGAAAGATGGATCCAAGAATTGGAGATGAAATTCCTTTGAGTACACCATAAGACGCTGTGGTTACCTATGGAGATGGAGTTACACCAGAGAACAGAGGGCAATCCTCTCAGAGTGGTCAAGCTGAACAGCATAACTTAAGGTTCAGGCGCGACGACATCCCACCTCCTCCACAGTTCACTCCACAGATGCCGGTCTTTCCCCCAGGGCAAACAATGGACAGACAGCAGATGTTCCAGATATTTTATGCCATGATGCAAGCCTAACAGCAAGTTCAACAGGAGGCACAGCGTCATGAGGCAGAGATTCTGAAAACCAGCCTAGTAAACGCATTGGAGCAGGCGAACCCACAAGCTAGGCGACCAGCGACGGGATCTATCACTAATTTCCGTCAACTCAAGCCCCATACCTTTTCGGGCAAGGAAGGACCAACTGAAGTGCACGAGTGGCTCACAAACACACAATATCAGTTGGAAGCAGCTGAACTTCCGCGGGAGAGATAGATGACTGCTGTTCGGATGCAACTGACGGACAATACGCACCATTGGTGGCTACCCGAAGAGAGGAGGCTCAGACATGACCGAGTCACTTGGGAGGAGTTCTCCAGACTCTTCCAAGAGATGTATATCCCAGCTGTTTCTAGGTCAGAACTCCAAGACAAGTTCAACCGCCTTATCCAAGGCAATATGTCGGTGGAGGAGTACAATGTCGAATTCATTCGCCTGAGTCGCTTCGCCCCTTCTCTAATTCCTACTGAAGAAGAGAAGGCGGAGAAATTCTTTGACGGACTCAGGTTCGAGCTTCAGAGGCTGATTGGATCTGTTGCACCTACATCGTACACCGATGTCCTTGCCGCAGTACGACGCATGGAGCGCGTCACCAGGAGGGAGTCAAATCTGAAGCGGCCATTTACCTTAGTACCATCCAAGGCATCACCGAGGGATTCTACAAAGTGACTCCAGAAGAATCTACCTCAGAGAGCAGCACCAAGAACCCTACCTACTTGTCATTTCTGCGGCAAGTTAGGTCACATTGAAAAGGAGTGTAGATGAAAGTTGGGACTATGCTTGGTTTGCGGATCAAACCAGCATCTATCCAGGGACTGCTTTGAACGCAGAGAGAGAGCACCAAGACTAGCTTTGCCTGCACCAAGGCCAGATCATCCAGCAGTGGGAGCACAGCAGACGGGAGTTGGAGGAGTCAGACCACCAGCTCCAGAAGGATATCAGCAGAGACCCCCATTGCCACCACATGCAGCACTATTCCAGCAGGCTCGTCAGCAGGGGGGTCCAGCTCAGGGACGAGGTCAGGCATTTGCATTGGCTGTTCAGGAAGAAGCTACTGCTAGAGAAGTTATAGCCGGTACTATTTTAGTAGCTTCATTACCTGCTGTAGCTTTATTTGATTCTGGAGCATCGCATTCATTCATAGCTGCTAGCTTTGTAGCCACCCATAGAGTAGCTACTGCACCCCTTCCGAAGACTAAGAGAATTCTTACGGGAGGTGGAATTATACCGGTTAGTGATATCTGTAGATCATGTTCGGTAGTAGTCTGTGGAAGAGAGATGTGAGCCCAATTTCTGATCTTTTCTATGCCTGATTATGATGTCGTACTTGGTATGGACTGGTTAAGTCAGTATCATGCGACTCTTGATTGTCGTCTTGGAAAGGTTATATTTAGACCACCTGGGCATTCAGAGTTTGAGTTTCTTCGGGGAGCTGTAGAGCAAGGTGTTCAGCCAACTCTTAGGGTATTATCTGTAGAAGGGGAGCCAGGTTACCCAAGAGTCATATCAGAGTTTGTGGATGTATTTCCTGATGATCTTCCAGGTTTACCACCTAATCGGGAAATAGAATTCACAATAGACTTAACTCCAGGAGCAGAGCCTATCACTTTATCGGTATATCGGCTAGCACCTAAGGAGTTAGTGGAGTTGAAGAATCAAGTTGATGATCTTCTGGAGAAAGGTTTCATCCGGCCTAGTGTTTCACCTTGGGGAGCACCCATACTTTTTGTACCTAAGAAGGATGGAACAGTTCGTCTGTGTATTGATTACAGGGCGTTGAACGCTGTGACCATTAAGAACCGGTATCCCTTGCCACGTATTGATGACTTATTTGATCAATTAAGTGATGATAGGGTATTCTCGAAGATTGACCTTAGATCCGGTTATCACCAGATTAGAGTGAGGAAGGAAGATATACCGAAGACAGCCTTCAGGACCAAGTATGGACACTATGAGTTCTTAGTAATGCCGTTTGGTTTAACCAACGCGTCTGCTGTGTTCATGAGCTTGATGAATAGAGTTTTCCATCAGTACTTGGACAAATTTGTGGTTGTGTTTATTGATGATATTTTAGTATATTCCAAAAGCCACGAAGAGCACGAGGAGCATCTCAGAATCGTGCTAGAGACATTGAGGCAGGAAAAGATATATGCTAAGCTCAGTAAATAGGAGTTTTGTATCGATAAGGTGCCTTTCTTAGGACATATTATCTCAGGAGAAGGACTGTCAGTTGATCCAGAGAAGGTTGCTACCATTGAGACTTGGCCTACACCAACATCAGTTGCTGAGGTGAGAAGTTTTCTAGGACTGGCTGGATATTACAGAAGGTTCGTAGAAAATTTCTCAAGGATTGCGGAGCCGATGACGAAGTTGACACGTAAAGATCAGGAGTTTGCGTGGACAGAAGAATGTCAGAAGGCCTTTGAAGAATTGAAGAGGTGTCTAACAACAGCACCAGTCTTGACTCTTCTTTCAGGGTCAGGAGGTTTTGTTGTTTATAGCGATGCGTCAGGTAGTGGACTAGGATGTGTTTTGATGCAACATGGCAAAGTTATAGCTTATGTATTGAGACAGTTGAAGGTTCATGAGAAGAACTACCCAACTCATGATCTAGAGCTAGCTGCAGTAATATTTGCACTGAAGATTTGGAGGCACTATCTTTACGGAGAGAAGGTAGAAATCTTCACTGATCACAAAAGTCTGAAGTATGTATATACTCAGAAGGAGCTTAACATGAGACAGAGACCCTGGCTTGAGTTGATGGTGGACTTTGATATAGATCTGCAGTACCACCCAGGGAAGGCGAATGTAGTAGCAGACGCACTCAGCAGGAAGCCTACGGCTTATTTCTTGACAATGCAGCCTGAGCTATTGAGAGATCTACAGGAGCTCCAGATAGAGGTTATTTTACCAAGACAGAGTGGCTTGCTGGCTAATCTGGAAGTGAAGTCATCGCTTGTGGAAAAGATTAAAGAAGCTTTGCCTATTGATGCTAGATTTCGAAGACTCAAAGAGAAGACAGAAGCAGGCATGCAGACGGGACTTCGCATACATGAGGATGGGACATTAAGGTGCGGAGATCGCCTATATGTTCCAAATAGAGAATTGAGACAGGAGTTAATGACTGAAGCACATAGCTCCATATACTCTGTTCATCCAGGAGGAACAAAGATGTACCGAGATCTAAGGCAGTATTATTGGTGGCATGGAATGAAGAGGGAGATTGCAGGATTTGTGGCTAAATGTTTAGTCTGCCAACAAGTAAAAGCCGAGCATCAGAGGACTGCTGGAATGTTGCAGCCGCTTCCCATACCAGAATGGAAGTGGAAACATATCACTATGGACTTTGTCACAGGATTCCCAAGAAGCCCCAGCGGTAGAGATGCGGTATGGGTTATCGTAGATCGGCTCACTAAATCGGCACATTTCTTATCGTTTAGAGTTGGACAGTCCACAGAAGTACTAGCCGACATGTATATGCGACAAATCGTAAGATTGCATGGAGTGCCGGTTAGTATTGTATCAGATCGAGACTCGAGATTTACATCTCATTTCTGGCGAAGCATGTAAGAGAGTCTTGGTACCAGACTCAAATTCAGCACTGCCTATCATCCACAGACAGATGGTCAATCAGAACATACAATCCAGATCTTGGAGGACATGTTGCGATCATGTATGTTAGACTTTGGAGGGTCTTGGGAAGATCATTTTTATTTGGTGGAGTTCTCATACAACAACAGTTATCAGACAAGCATCAAGATGGCACCTTTCGAGGCGTTATACGGTAGGAAGTACATATCGCCGATATGCTGGAGTGACGTTGGAGAGCGTCAAATATTGGGTCCAGAGTTGGTAATGCAAACAGTAGAGAAGGTGAAACAAATCCAGAATCATCTTCGTGCAGCTCAGGACAGACAGAAATATTGGGCTGATACACACCGACGTCCCCTGGGAATTTATTGAATCCCGGATGGGTTTTTAAAGCATTAAAAACTATTGATTAATTTAACCTAATTAATTAAACCAATATAAAATAAAACCGAACCCAAAATAGAACCGAACCGGACCGACCGGTCTGCCCGAACCGGCCCAACCCATTAACGGGTCGGATCCGGGTCAGACCCGACCCGCCAGTACCCGACCCGACCCGGTTGAAAAACCTAACCCCCAAATTCGTATCGTCCCGACGTTACCGCTGCCGGCGGCCATTTCCGCCGCCGTGGCCGCCGGCGGGACCCCTCCTCTTCACCTCCCTCGACCTGCCGACCTTTCCCCTACTTTTTCCGGCCATAACCCCCGGCGATCCCACTCCCCTCGACCTCTATATATACCCAAGTCATCCGCCGGAAAACCCTTTCAACACCCTTCTTCTCCGGTCAGTCCGGACCCGACCTGTCCCCTACTCCGGTCATCTCTGCCCAGTCCAGACCGACCTCGCCGCCAGTCACCGGCCACCCACCTCCAGCAGAACCCGACACCCGGCCGCCCACCTCCAGCAGAACCCGCTGCCGACCCTTTCCTATCCGCGAAGACTCAGGCCGGCACCGACAGCACCGGCGCCGCCTCCACCCGCACCCCAGACCAACTCCGATGAACCCTCGGCTGTCCAACAAGACTCCGGCGACTCGGACACAACCCAGAATTCGAGTACTAGCCAGGACACGGCTTGGACACAGTGTCCATGACACAGAAGACTCAACTTGGATACGCGTGAATCGGACTTTTTGATCCCTGTTCAGGTACTCATAACTTTCTTTTCGCTGTCCGAAATTCTATTTCGTCAGTTGTATCGCGTAGCCTGTATGACCTCCTCGGTGCCCGTGCAAACCGCTCGGTGCATCGTGACCTGTGGTGATCGTGAACCGCGATCCAAAAACAGGAAAACCAACGCCCTGTTTTACCCCAGAACTGAGTACGCCCCGCCAAACGGGACGACTTGGTCACGTGCGGTCTTCACAGATACGTGCGCGTCATTGATACGGACGTGCAGGATTTCGCAGAAGCTGATTCGGATGTGCGTGCACACCGAAATCAGTGCGTATCCGCGGACAACGCCCCGTATCCAACTTTTCCGAATATCGCTGTAACTTAGTGTACACACGTCGGATCGAGACAAAACTTGCACCATAGGACTCGTAGCAATACGCTGGTCCTGTGAGCCAAGTTTGATTCAATTCTGAGAACGTTGACAAAATCGCATATCGTGGGCCCCACAGGCTCCACTTGACGGACGATTTTGAGAACGACTCATCGGAATCCAATTCTGGAAGTTCCGTTGGGTTTGTATCATCGTTCCTGACTTGTTGACACTAAGTTGGACGAATTTGGAGGCCTTTGACCCTGACCCGGTTTTCGGTGCAAAGCGGCCCACATATGGACCCCGTTTTGTCCAGGAAATGTCGTTTTTGCCCTTGTGTCCAAACTGGACTTAAGGACAGGCATTTCTATCTATTTCCTATTTTCTGAGACTGTTGGTAATGTTCATTTCAGCTTTTGGAGGAGTATTTACGGAACCCAAGGATACAGGGACCGCTACTGGTATTCCAACCCCAGGCAAGTGTACCTTGCCAAATTATGTAGTATTGTTATTTATTCCTTGCTTATTTACATTGATTGTACATGCTTAAACCTAGAACCGTATGACCTACTTAGCGTCCGATTAATAGTCGGGTGCCAACACCGTACACGGAGTTGGGTACGTCATTAAGAGATGGACATACGTGACCCTTTACATTCTCGTACTTGTTTTATCAAGTACATTATAACCCAGGACACTTGACACCATACATATGACAGAATCTTCCTGAGATATTCAAGGTAATTTTGTGTAGGATACATGATGGACATAGACATTATATTCTTAGATTATGACTTATTGCATTAGCTATGATCTCACGTGACATGGACATGAGACGTTGTGGACATGAGACGTGTGGTTACATTGGATGGGGAGAGACACACAGGCTACAGGCTGTTCTATATATATCTACTACTATTGTGAGGTTGTAGACTCTCGAGCAGAGCTAGACCCATTACTTGTTATTACTGCTACCCGGCTCCCCGACACAGAGCTTGTAGCGGTCTCAGCCTGAGTACTAGTGATGCTCTCAGTTGCATTTTCACATAGATGGTTACGTAGTTACCCTGCTTGTTCATTTACTATTTCACTGCATTTATTTTGGCTTGTATTATTTGTACCTTGCTATGTCCCCTGAGGACCTGGATCCGGATGATGTCTCCAGGTTTAGCAGAAGAGCATTATCCCGAGGTTTATGGGACAGGAGCTGAAGCTGTACCAGAAGCTGTTGCTGAAGCTGAACCAAACTTAGAAGTAGAGGTGATGGCTGAAGACTTTTCTTGAGTTTATGTTATATATACTCATCAGACAGTTTATTTTGGACTCCTTTGTTCTGGTCTGATGAACCAGTGTTTTAGACTTTTATCGGGTTGTTCCCCGAAATACTTTGCTGAGACTAGACATTGATGTACTTTTCTTATTTGCTGTTGTTCTTATTATTTGTGTGTGGATGATATTAGTTTTGACTTGTTGTTGTAGACCTATATTACAGCTTAAGTATGCCTCGATGGATCCATTAAATTGGGTTGTCCATCGGTGCGTGCTGCTGGCCGTTGCCACGTGCCTAGTCCCTTAGTATTTTGGGACTGTGGCGTGACATAGTTGGAGATCGTGATGTAAAAATTGATGTGGGTTATTTAAATCTTGAAGATGTTATATGGATTAATTTAAATTTGGATGTGATAATTTAAAAATCGAGAAGAGATTACAATATGTTAAATTTTGATTTAAACAGTGGTTATTTTAAATTTGAAGTTATTGCGATAAAATTGAATAAATTTTGTTATTTAAATTTTTGGAAGAGATTGTGATAGACTTGTCTTATATACGAATGTGAAGGATTTACCAAATCTTGCCTTATTTTTAATTTTGAGAACGAAATTATTTTAAGTTTGGTAGATTGTAAACACCCTCACCCAAAAATAGGTATCTTGTGTGTATTTTATATTTCTTGTATTTATTTATATTATTTTTCAAATCAAATAAAATCCAATGATTATATTAGGACACTTCACGATGGTTTGGACATTAATAATATAGGACGGCCCCAAAATCTGTATCGCCCTTCATAAGAAGTAGCTTACACAAGAAATACTACCTGTAGGATCCTTTCGTGGCACAAAAGTTCGATCCATTGGTGCTAGTATGACATTAGTGTAACTACCGTAGATTATGTGTTAAATATTTAGATATTATATATATAATTTAATTGTGGTTATTTTCTAATTCTAATTTTTCTACAGTTAGCATCCCATAATTTTTTGTGCTAAATTAGGTAAAAAAAATTTTTATAGATTTGTATAATATTTTTTATTACCTGCCTTGTGGATAACAATTTAATTAATTACCTAGTTAATTAGATAATATAATTATTTCATTAATTGTAACTAGATAAATGCCTAATTATTAATTTCAAAATATTACATAAAATATTTTCAGTGTAAAATATTATTAAATCTTTACAAAGTAATTTTCTTGAATTTATTTTGTGTGCAAATATTATTTTTAGGATTTTTAACATCATCTATATATGTAAATATATCTATATATAAATAAATATATAGTTAGTAAAAATAATAATAGAAATAATAATAATAATAATAATAGTAATTTTAGTGTTAATAACGATAATAATAATAATAACAATAATAATAGCAATAATAATAATATAGATAATAATAATAGTAATAATAATAATGTTATTAAGAAAATGAAAAGAAAAGAAAAGGAAAAAAAAACATAAACATAAATATTTAAAACCCTAAACAAAAACTAATAAAGCAAAACCAAAATCCTTTACTACCCCACCCAATGGAACCCAGCAACTCACTCCCCGCGGACTCGCCCTCCCTCTCCCTATATATATATATATAAACAACATACAACAAACCCTAACTCATATCTAAACCCTAACCCTAACCGAACCCCTCGGCGACCTCAGCCCCAGCCCGGCGACTGGCAACCTCCAGCCAACCGCCCGCGCCGTCAGAATCTGCATGTGCACGCGCATGTGCACAACAGCGTCCCATCTTCACGGTTGTAGAAGCATAAAAAATACGCTGGATAGCTCTACGCAGCATATTGATGCAAAGCAGCGTAAACAGAGGTCTTCAGAGCCTTCAAACATGCAGACAGAGCTTCTCGGCCGAGCACCAGTGAAATACAGGCTCAAGGACCATCCGCGTAGGACAGTATGCCCAGGCTGCTTCAGCGTAAACGGGTTACTTCATCGCCTATATGGCATAAAACTCATCCTCTTTTCAGTGCATCATTGAAGTGTACGAAGGACGTTTCGCATTCTCCGAAGTGAACCTGTCAAAACCTGCAATGAACTTGTCAGATCCTGCAATAAACCTGACGCCTCGACCTCTGACAAAAGGATACTGCTCTACTACCCAGGTTACGGCTATAATGATGGCACGGCACTGCAGCCCAGGCTCTCATTTACCGCCATTTCCCTTGCGTAAACTGCTTTTACGTAAACAAAAGAACGCACTGCCCGGTTTTTCACAAGCAGATGAGAGCTCCTTACGCTCCGCGGAAGGCAAACCGCCTGCCACGTCAAAAGCTGCACTCCATACGAGACTCGAGGCACGTCTCCGCATTTTTATGCACAGAGTGGTGGCAGGCCCTCAAGGCACGTCTCTGCAATTAATGTGCCGAATACTGACAAATGCCTGAGGCACGTCTCTGCGCTTGATGCACAGAAGGCTGACAGACCTTCAAGACACGCCACTGTGTTTAATGTACCGGATGATGGCAAATCTCCACAATTAATGCTGGGGATTTGATTATATCTCCAAAAGCCGTAATTCCGGCTAAAACGTCCATATCCACTCGGCCTCTGTGCCCATTCAGCTTCGGTGCCTACTCGACTTCTACGCCCATTCAGCTTTGGTGCCTGCTCGGCTTCTACGCCCATTCAGCTTCGGTGCCTACTCGGCTTCTACGCCTACTCGTCCTTTACGACCACTCGGCTTCTACGCCTACTCGACTTCTACGCCTACTCGACTTCTATGCCGGTTTGATAACTATTTGGCTTCTATGCCATGGTGACAAATATTTGGCTTCTATGCCAACCTCTTCTACATAATGGATACCTACCTACGTGGCTTCTACGCTGTAATCTTCGTAGCGATTATACGCGTTTTGTCCCTTAGTTGGACCCGCATCACACGCTCATTCAAAGGATCATCTATACGCAGGCATTGGTTATTTTAACCGTTGTGTAAAAGGGTGTTGTACTTTCCACTACTCGGTTTTTACACCGATCGAGTGGTCACTGTCACTAAAACTCTATAAATAAATACCTCTATCAACGAGGAACAAGGTCGACAAATTGGAAGATCGAAGAAATCAGGTCCGAAAACTGATCAAGAGATCCAGTATCAGATCCAACGGTCGAGAGAGAGAGAGAGAGAGAGAGAGAGAGAAGAAGAATCCGGAGCTCGGGCAAAGAGAAGGGATCGACGACTTTGGCATCGGGCATCCACCCTCTTTAGCAACCCTCGAAGCTGCTACATGTCTTCCACGGCACTCCTTCAAACATCGTGTGGTCCAAGGGCTAAAGTGATCGACTGCAGATCAGACACCTATAGCAATATTCACCCAGATTAAATAAATTGTACTTAGACATCCTCGTGTAGGATCGGATTTGTACAATCTTGTTTGTAAACAATAAAAGAAGGGGCGGGTCTTCGTACAAGACCTCGTTTTCCCGCATTTATCAAATATTTTCTCGTTTATATTACATACCAAAACAAGATGGCGACTCTGCTGGGGACATCTTTCTCTTCTGATGAGGAAGCTATTGCTCAACACGATGCGGTATCCGTGGGATCCGTGAAGAAGACACTGGTCGTCCAGTTCGACCAGTCTGCCTTCGAAGATATGCTCCGAACAAGGGGCAGCTCTCACTCTCTCTCTGACCAAAACAACAGGAAGCTGCGTAAGGTCTGGATGCCCAAGACATCCTCTACTATTCCCGTGGGTTCTTCGATCTCTCCGACCAATGAGGTTGTAGCATTGCTCCCTCCGTGCCCTGCGCGTAAAATTCAGTCTCCTATCTCTGACAGAACCGACAAAACTTCTGGCAATGCCTCAGCGCTAACCCAGAAGTATACTCCGCGCTCTACGCGTGAAATTCAGTCTCCCGTCCCTGGCGGAATAGACAGAACTTCTGATAAAGCCTTAGCGCTAAATCAGAAGTACAATACATGCTCCGCGCGTAAAACAACATCTGACCTCTACGGAGAACCAGATGATCCCTGTGATCTACGCAAGGGAAAGCAAGCGGCGGACCACTCAACTTCCCGGCCTTTACGCCAGCAAGGGAACAATCTGCATGCCCTCCGAATTATGCGAGACGCTGATGGCCGCCTAAGGACATCCTCAGGTTTACGCCAATCAGAGCGAAGCTCCAAACTACGCCAGGCGAAGTCCCTAAGCGTAAAGAAGGCTCCAGCTGCGGAAAGACACCCTCCCCGGGGATTATCCGCCACCCAGATGGCCAACCTGTTGTATACGGGTGGCACAGGGAAGACTATGACTCCCATCGTCCGCATGCCCACCAATGGGAATGGAAGAAACAAGCCATCATCTTCTTCTTCTGCAACTTCTCCTGACCTACGGGATTATCTGGTCTGGAAACGCAAAGACAAGAGTCATGAACAGACTTCAGTTTCCCTAACGGTCAAACGCGGGGAAATCTTATGGGAAGATACATCAACGTCTAATGTCATCATGACAGGTGGACCATACGAAGATTTCATCTTTATTATTCCACCAACCCGCGACGATCAGCATCCGATAATCTTCGGTAGCAGGCGGAACACCCCGATCGTACAGGAGGAATTGCGCGAGTCTGAAACTGGCAGGATACAAACCCACAGGTATAGCCCGCAAGCATTAAATATTATGCAAAGCATGGGTTATGATTTAAAACTGAAACAAGGCCTCAACTATGGAAAAGGTAGACGAACGCCGGTGCGTAGTAATTCTCACCATCAAAAAGCTCATTTTGGGTTGGGATATACTGCGTCTCTTACGAGACCCAAAATTCCGAAATCCAATCCTGTACAACCAGAGGCAGCTCCTGATAAATCAGTTTCTGTGGCCAGAGGCCACCGCATGTCTAGGGGTAACTTACCTCGACAGAACAAAGTGACGTCCAAGGCTGGGGGTAGAATTTCCTCAAGATCCAAAGATGATACAACGACAACAATCTTCCCGGAAAACTGTAAAACTCAGGCACCAGGAGCCCTACGACCAAAAGAGACTTTTTCTTTCAAAGAAGATGACATCGTTGAAATCTTCAATATGTTGAGAGAGGAACGCAAGCTTCAGCTACCCAACATCAGATACCCTGGGAGGGCCGACGAAGTTGATAACCCAGATTATTGTCTCTTTCATCGGTACACTCATCACCCTACAAGGGCCTGCTATGTGCTAAAAAGAAGAATTCAGGAGTTGATCGATGCCAAGGTCATCACCTTGCATCTATAAAACAAGGGGACGATCACTACAGGAAAATACCGAATGAGGAGTCCCTCAAAAGTTTTCCCAGTCGATCCTTCAGAAGAAAAGCCACTCTATAGTAAAAAAAAATTCAGACAAAAAGTTTGTCATGTTCATATTACCTCTGAATAAACTTTCGGCTATCGACTATCACATTACCTCTGATATCGGTTGTCATCTACACTTAACATCCGTGCTTAGCCATAAGTACACCAGGGTGTTAAGTCCACAAAAACTGCCATGTCCATATTACCTCTGAGCAGACGTGTACCTCCATCCCCAATGGAGTCACAATCAAAAGTTTGTCATATTCATATTACCTCTGAATAAACTTTCGGCTATCGACTATCACATTACCGCTGCTATCGGTTGTCATCTACACTTAACATCCGTGCTTAGCCATAAGTTCACCAGGGTGTTAAGTCCACAAAAAAGTGCCATATCCATATTACCTCTGAGCATACGTGTACCTCAATCCCCAATGGAGTCACAATTAAAAGTTTGTCATGTTCATATTACCTCTGAATAAACTTTCGGCTATCGACTATCACATTACCTCTGATATCGGTTGTCATCTACACTTAACATCCGTGCTTAGCCATAAGTACACCAGGGTGTTAAGTCCACAAAAACTGCCATGTCCATATTACCTCTGAGCAGATATGCACTTCCATCCCCGATGGAATTGCATCCCAGAAGTTTGTCATGTTCATATTACCTCTGAACAAACTCTCCGAATTTTTGGCTATCGACTATCACAATCGGTTGTCATCTCGGCGCATCGCCCTCCGACTCATCTCACTCTCTCGAGCAAGCATTATCAGCAAATATGGTAGCGACGGATTCCTTCAAATCAGACGAACAAGAATCCGAACCATTCGAGAATGACGCTTGGGCTCAGCAGATGGATACACAATGGGAATTCTGCTTCGAGCAAAGGGAACCTCCCACTAAAGATGAAGTTATCCAGATTGACGTAGGGGATGATCTTTCACCAAAGCCGATATTTATCAGTAACGACCTTTCCGAAGAAGGAAGGGAAGAAATTACCCAGCTGATAAAAGAGTATATCGACGTCTTTGCGTAGAATTATGAGGACATGACGGGTCTTGATCCAAAGGTAGCCACTCATAAGCTCAACATCCTGCCCGACTCAAAGCCTGTGAAGCAGCACCAACGCCGGTTCCGCCCGGACATGATGGACGCCATTGAAGCTGAAGTCAAGAAGTTGATAGCCTGCGGCTTCATCCGTGAGGAACAACATCCCGATTGGGTTGCCAATGTTGTTCCGGTCATGAAGAAGAATGGAAAAGTACGTATCTGCATCGATTACCGAGATCTGAACGCAGCCTGCCCCAAGGACGAGTTCCCTCTTCCCATCACAGACGTCATGATTGACAATACATGCGGTTTTGAACGTATGTCTTTTATGGACGGATTTTCAGGATACAATCAGATCAAGATGCATCCTGAAGACGAGAAGCATACTGCCTTCCGGACGCCACTGGGGGTATATTGCTATACGGTCATGCCCTTCGGATTAAAGAATGTCGGAGCTACGTACCAACGGGCTATGAGCAGCATATTCCATAAACATTTACGTAAGACAGTGGAGTGTTACGTGGACGATATAGCTGTCAAAAGCCGTCTCAGGGATAATCACATCCAAGACTTGAAGACAGTATTTGAATTGATGCGCCAACATCAACTCAAAATGAACCCTACGAAGTCCTTTCTGGGGGTATCTAGTGGCAAATTTCTGGGATTTGTCATTATCGCCAAAGGCATTCAAGTGGACCCTGATAAAGTCAAGGCCATCTTAGAAATGCGACCACCCCACAATCTGACAGAACTCCGGGGATTCCAAGGCCGTCTGGCTTATATCCGGAGATTCATATCCAACCTCTCCGGGAGATGCCAACCATTTTCGCGCCTCATGAAGAAAGGTGTATCCTTCATATGGGACGAAGCCTGTCAGCAAGCGTTCGGGGATATCAAGCGCTACCTCACCAGTCTACCAGTTTTGGTACCTCCTGTCATAGGTAGACCGTTTGTGCTGTACGTCCGAGCAATGGATCATTCCCTGGGAGCTCTTCTTGCACAAAAGAACGATATGGGCCACGAGCAGGCTATCTACTACCTCAGCAGAATGATGGTCGGAGCCGAACACCGGTATAACCTAGTGGAGAAAGAATGCTTGGCCCTGATGTTCGCTATCCAGAAAATGCGATACTATGTCATGGGCCAAACCATTCACATCATCTCCAGGATCAATCCTCTGCGGGTACTGATAAGCAAGCCAAGTGTTCTTAATTCCCGACTCGCGACTTGGGCGATGTTATTAACGCTATATGACATGGTGTACGTCCCTCAGAAGTCCGTCAAAGGCCAAGCATTGGCTGACTTTCTAGCAGCTCATCCGATCCCGGAAGCCTCCAAACTGTACGAGGACATTCCCGACGAAGTCGCAGAGTGTAATTCTGCAACAGAAAGCGATGCATGGCAATTGTTCTTCGATGGCGCCTCCAGGACTGGCCCAAGGGGAAAGGTAGTTTCAGGAGTAGGGATCTTCCTAGTCACTCCTGATAAACTCGTTATCTACCGAGCATATTCTCTTAGCGAGCCCTGTTCTAACAATGTGGTGGAATACAACGCTCTACTAATCGAGCTCCAAGTTGCTAAAGAGCTGGGGGTCGAATCTCTGGAAGCCTTCGATGATTCTCTGCTGATAGTCAATCAAGTCAGAGGAATATATGAAGTCCGGAATCCCGACCTCATCCCCTATCATCGAGCAACAGTCGAGATAGCCGTGACATTCAAGGGATTCTTCCTTGAGCATGTACCTCGATCTCAGAATCTGGAAGCTGACGCCCTAGCAAGTCTAGCTGCAGATTTAGCTACTCCTATAAGAAGGCAGAATTCGGTAATCCTTCTTAACAGAGATTTATTCTGTGTGAAAAATAACTTTCACATAGAACACAGCTACACGGTGGACGCAGCCCCGCCCAGGAAAGACTGGAGAAGTCCCTTTATAGATTTTGTGGCATACGGAATCTTGCCAGAAGATCCTAAAGAAGCAATATCTGTCAAAAGACGATCATTACGCTTCTATTTTGACGCATCGTCGCAATGCCTATATCGTCGGTCTTACGACGGGCTCTTATTATGATGTCTCTCTGGTGATGAAGCACAGCGGATTATCCGTGAAGCTCACGACGGCGTATGCGGGGCGCATCAACCTGGTCCTAAGCTACAGGATCGTATCAGGAGAATGGGCTATTACTGGCCCACCATGATCGCAGAAGCAATCCAGTATGCCAGATGATGCAGAGCCTGTCAGGTTCATGCGGACTTCATACATCGACCGTCCGAACGTCTATATCCTACGGTTGCATCCTGGCCTTTCGAAGCATGGGGTATGGATATCATCGGTCCTATTCACCCATCTTCTTCCAGAGGTCACCGGTTCATACTGGCCATCACGGATTACTTCTCCAAATGGGCAGAGGCGATCCCTCTTGCTGAGGTAAAAACATCTAATATGACCAGCTTCATCAAGCATCACGTCATTTATCGCTTTGGGATTCCCCGAAGGATAATCCATGACAATGGACCTCAGTTCATCAGCCATGCGTTCCACCGATTTTGCGATAAAAATCGGATACAAAATGTGGCCTCTACGGCCTATTATCCGGCTGCTAATGGTTTGGCGGAAGCCTTCAACAAAACCATTATCAAACTCTTGAAGAAGTTTATCTCTTCGAACAAGAGAGATTGGAACGAGAAGCTGGGAGAATGTCTCTGGGCATACCGCACCACGGTACGAGCGCCGACAGGTTGCACGCCATTCTCATTGGTCTACGAGAGTGAAGCGGTTTTCCCCATCGAGATTCAAATTCTGTCGCTCGGGATAGCCGTGGCTAACGAGTTAACTCAAGAAAAGAATGACCTGTTAAGTCTTCAAGAGCTAGAAGGATTGGATGAGAAATGCCTCCAAGCTCAGCAGCGCATCACGCTCTACCAAGCACGCATTTCCAGAACTTTTAATCAAAAAGTAAAGGAAAGAGTGTTCAAAGTCGACGAGCTAGTTTTAGCTGTAAGAAGGCCGATGATTCTTACTCACAGGAGTAAAGGCAAATTCCAGCCCAAATGGGAAGGCCCTTACGTAATCGAGACAACGTTCTCAAACGGCGCTTACAGGTTAGCCCAACCTAATATAGACCTGCTAATGGCTCCTATCAATGGCAAATTCCTAAAAAGGTACTATGCTTAAACCTCCTCTGCTCAAGCGAAATATGGCGAAGACTTCATTCTGACAAAACTACTTTCAAAACGAAATTAGTTGGATCATATTCTATCATGTCCATACGACCCCTGAATAGATATGCTCTGCTAAAACTTACTGAAAGTATATCACGTCCATACCACCTCTGATATCACTTTCACTCAAACCTGTCATTTATACTCCGAAATGATGGGTCTACAAAGTCAAATGAAAAGCCTCTTTACTATTCCCAGAAAAGAGCGAAAGTACATTGAAAAGCAAAAGCAAAAGTACATTATGAAGGGGGAGCAGTCAGGTCGCGAAGCTGCTGCGCCAGTACGGCCATCCTCTCATCCCGGGAGTTCAAGACGTCGGCACGAGCCCACTCCAACCTTGCTGCATCATTATTCAAAGCAACTAGCTCAGACCGAGCCTGCACAAAATCAGCATGGATAACACCCACATGTGTCAGGTTCTGCTGAACAGCCGCCCGGCGCTCCTTCAGCATATCTCGGGCTGCCGACAAAGACAGAGCCTTCGCCTCTGCACAAGCGAGCTCATCTTTTAATATGCGAACCCTCGCTACCTCTTCCTCATATTCGGCTTTGCACCGGGTCAACTCGGGAACGATATACTCCAGTTGGACACGCTCATGATCCATCTCCTGCTGCTGAGCCAAGATAGATTTATTCAGAGGCTCCATCTGTTCAACAAGATGCACAGTCAAGGAGTCGTATCTGGCCTGGACCAGAGCTTCAATGTTGCCTCGAGCTAGCTGCAGGTATTCGTTAATGGGTTGCTCCAAACCATTAACCATCGCCTCCAGCACGTCAGCTACCCCGGTATCATCAAATTCTCGGATCACCTCTATCGAGAACCGAGAGGATCTCTTCAGCGATGCAAAGTCCAGCTTCTTCACCAACACCATTGACATTAGCGTTCTCAAAGTGGTGTAGAAGATACCGGTGTACTGCTCGGTCAGTGCAGCTAGGTCCGCATGAACACGGGGAGTGTCCGCTATCATGGCAACTTCCTCTCCAGGAATAACCACAAACGATATCGCCACGACCGTCGCCTCAATAGGTGGTGCGACGAAAGAAGAAGCGCCAACACCGGACGAAGTGACCGGCATGCTCAAAGGAGGCACTATCGCAATAATAGGCTCATCCTCCTCTTGAGATATCGGAGTCTCCTCGACAGGCAAGACAGCGCCCAAAGATGTCTCCTCTTCAAAATCGGGTACCTCCGTGTCGCCGCCAGAGCCAAAGGACGCACCTACACTACCCTCCCCAAAGAGGTCTTCCCCTGAAAGGAGGACGAAAGGAAGTTAATATCAGCATAATGTTAAACTTTCCTAAAAGAAAAGGCGTGAAGACGACATTTACCCGGGATCGACGGCATATATGTCGCATCCGCAGCCTGTACAGCTAAATCATTTCTTAATGATGCTAGGCGAGTTGTCATACCTGGGGAAGGGGGTCTGCTAACAAAAGCTGACAGGTAGTCTTCCAAGTCCTCCTCCAAATCCAACCGAGGCTCATCGGCTGGAATCGCGCTAGGTGCACTTGCAGGCGCGGCAGAAGTCCCTCCCGATGCCGATCCGGCTAGAGGTATACGGAACTTTATTATACTCAGCCCCGAAGGCGACCTCGCTCCACTACCTGAAGCAATAGCCGCGACACCAGTGTCCAGCTGAGATTCTCTGGCTCCACCAGCCAGAACTGTAGAAGGTCCCTCTCTAAAAGGCGAGGAACCTCCAACAAAAGAATCGTCCCCAACACGGGGGGATGCGAGCTCACCTCCAGGAGCCTCGATGCCAGGAATCCGGAGAGGACGATTCACCGTCTTCTTCTTCCTCTTACGAGGGGAAGTCTCCTTGGGCGTAGGAGCCCTTCGCTTCCCAAGAACTGCCAAAGCCCCTGCAGGCGGAGGTACTTCACCCGTAGGGACCGACACCAGAGGCTCATCCGGGGTAACGGACTCACCCTCGTCAGAAGAAACCGAGGGGACTTCAACTCTTCCCCCAGGCTTGGAAGAGGGCACCCTAAAGCTTCCATGCATATCAAAATTGCGATGGAAGGTGTTCGTCGCCACGTAGAACTGGGCATACGAATGCAGGATGCGCAGCTCCGTGGAGAGTGTAACCACGAGCACAATAAAAATTGCCCCAGTACAGCCCATGATAAAATATCGCCATCCCCTCGCTCCATCAATGAGTCCACCTCTGGACCTGAAGCTAGTGACGGCGTTGCCCACGTGCAACTAATCATACCCAAACTGTCGGGCAAACCGACTGGCAAGTAGGGCTCCAAGAAGCAATGATCTTCGCTTCTGTACAGCAGATGTGATGGTCTGATACAGACCAACCAATTAAAAGCTTCGGGGGAAAGAATTGTCTTCTCCCTACCCGAATCCTCTAGCCTAATCCCCGATTGATTGAGATGCACAGGAGGGACGGTGCAGAAAAGCTTCCAACTATGACTAAAGCCTAGCGCCCGCCGACAGTCTATAACCGTGTTCACGTTCCAGGAAGACTTCCGGTAGTTCAACAAGAAACTACACCCCGAACTACTGCCGGAACCGGGAGACATCACCCGGGGGTTGTGGAGAATTAACCACCCCATCAAATACAGGTATGGTAATTCTATCCGAGGAAAGCTATCACGTCGAACTTCATCGACGAGCAGCCCGTCAGTCATGGCCCTCAGGCCAGCTTGTATACGGCATACCATGGCAGGGAGCAAGCCCAGTCTTGCCCCGAACACCAGACGCACTGCAGGCCACAGTGTGTTACGGTGAATGCGGTCCGCAGACGCGACGCCAGGCACTACTACTCGGCACAGCCATATAGAGAGGAAGCCAGCCAGTTGAGCCTCCCTGGACAGAGGCCTGCGACAGCGCCTCAAATAACTATAGGCCTTAGTGCCTTCAGGATACTTTCCCGTCCCTTCGTCGAGGAACCGGTCCGGAGCACCAGCATCAACTATGAGATCGTCAACTACCTGAGCATTAAGCGTACTCAGGGGATTCACAGGCAGATCCTTGCCCTCCAATACCTTCTTCGGCTTAGCAGCCCTGGACCGGTGGAAGAAAAGATAGGACGTCCATTTGCTGGTATGAGCCAAATCTGAGGGCTCATCATAAAAAGCGGTACAGGCGAAGTAGTGGCACATCAGCTCCTGATAGACTTCCACTACCCGAGGGTCTGAACCCCCCAGCTTCCGGTTCATGGGAACATACTCTTCGTATGGAGTATCCCCCATCGGCAGTCTTGAGATCTCTGCCATCTCATGCAGGGCCAATCCCAACTCACCCAGTGGAGTGCGAAAGTCCCGGTGAGCAAAATATATCGCTCCATCAGTGCCAGGAACAGGTTAGGGTTAGGAGGTAACCCAACGCCCCATAAAATTATTACAGAAAGTCGATAATTGGACCGGCTGGATCACCAAGCTGTCTTCACTCGGGACACTGCCCGGGTACAATCCCCTGAATAGCGTCACAGAGCCAGAAGGGCGGCTGACAAACGACCCCTGATCAGCTTCTCTCAGATGAAAGATCTTCCCTGGCTTACCATGAAGATCGGGAGTCAGCGTCCATGACATCTTCCTGGGATGCGTAGCATGGTAAAAGGCCGAGATGGGGTAGTCTCTCGGCATAATGGCAG
The DNA here is from genome assembly GCA_036927795.1 of Iris macrosiphon. Classification (NCBI taxonomy): domain Eukaryota; kingdom Viridiplantae; phylum Streptophyta; class Magnoliopsida; order Asparagales; family Iridaceae; genus Iris; species Iris macrosiphon. Next base: position 125,509,753 of record JAYESA010000014.1, on the reverse strand, counting down.
ATACAAGACCAAATCCACGGCGAGGAAAACCCAGAGTTCTCTCTTGGGCTTTGTCTGGGACCGCTTGTCGATCATGTCCCCGAAGAGGAAAGTCGGCTTCAGGTATTGCTCCCCGTCTACATACGTAAGGGGCTCCCCGTTGATCAAGTTCAGCAGCGTTCGCTCGCCCTGAGCCGATATCAGAATTGCCCTTCCTTCGGGATACTGGAGCCCGGAGATAGGAAATGTCACGTGTGACAGATCCTCCAAATAGTTGGAGTGCAGCATCCCGGCGGCAGAGCCCATCACTTCAGCTAGCGGAGACTCATGCAGGTTAACTGAAAAAGTACAGGAGAAACGCATCAGCTCCTATAAACTAGACCTCACAGGACTTGCAGCATCCGCAAGAAAATCAACAGTCCGTGCTCTACGCCGAGACTGTGAAACTTGAGCCTTTATGCTGGAATCCATTTCCATAACGTAAAATTCAAGATTGGCGGTATACGGTCTGTGCTTTATGCCAGATTGATTAAAATAAGTTATTACGCCAGGATTTTCATCCACAAGCGTAAAAAATCGAATTTTAATAGTATACACCAAAGTTTACGGCGGTCAAATCTTTTACGCTCAACTGCGGAAAAATGGAGTCTTACGCTGACACATTAGGAATGTGGGCGTAAAAAGATGAAACGTCTTCGTGCATCATCTTCCTCGAAGAGGCTATCAGCACAGAAGACGACCTAGCGCGGTCACGTTCAACGTGTGCGAAGGATTTTCAGGCGTTCTCATTCATCCCAAAAGCTCTACCTTCCAGGCCGGGTGCACTACTCGTCGGCGGGATGCTCCTCTCAGAATGAAGTTCGCCTTGTCCGACCAGAGACGCTCTCGCTTGAGCGGAAGAACGAGAAGAAGAATCAACCTTCTTTCCCTTAGTGGAGGAAGCTTGCTTCGAAGCCATTACTGGAAGACTTTGAAGACTCGAAGAAGAAACGGAGAAGAACTCGAACAGTCGAAAGCTTTCTCTCGCAGAAGATGGATGGAAAGTTTTTCTCTTAGAAACTTGGGATATATATAGAGTTCGGATGAGACTCCTCGGACCCCGGACCAAATCCCCTAATTAATATTCGGTTATGATTGGGTCCTACGTCAGCCTATTTATTCAGAGAAGGCGGACAATCAGCGAATTCGAAAAGTTTTTCGCGCAAAGCAGGTTCGTGGTTTCTACGCTAAGGAGCTTTCTACACTCGACAGCTATAGATCTACGATTTTACACTCGCAAGCTATAAGTCTATGGTTTTTACGCGCCCGAATGCCTTTGTGCTCGGTAGCTTTTATGCTCGAGAGGCGACAAACCTACGACTTTACGCTCAGCAGATACCAAATCGATGATCTCACGCTCGGTGGCGCTTAGTTTACGCTCAGAGGCGACGAATCCACAACTTCACGCTCGGAAAATTTTCTTTTTTTCAGAAGCAACAAATCTACAGTTCTACGCTAAGGAGCTTTCTACGCTCGACGGCTACGAATCTACGACTTTACGTTCGACAGCTACAAGTCGGGTTTTACACCCGGATACCTTTGTGCTCGGTAGCTTTTATGCTCGAGAGGCTACAAACCTACGACTTCACGCTCAAGAACTACAAAGTCCACGATTTCACGCTCGATGGTGTTTAGTTTATGCTCAGAGGCTGCCAACTTATGATTTTGCGCTCCATGACTTCCTGCACATCTGAAAGATATGCAGGCCAGAGTACGCGTACATCTGAACGATCCTCAAGGCGGTCAATTACAGGAGTTCACACAGAAGATACTCCTTCTTGACCTCAAGATATCCCAAGTACCCAAAGCATACAGAGTTCAACATTGAAAAAATTACTCTTCTTCATGGGTCGATTCGAAGTTCATCTAGACTCCAGTCTGAATATCTCATCTACCAAGATGGCAAATCAGTTTGACAGCCATTTCTCGCTCTGTTCCAAGGGATTTCCGAGAAATCATTCTTGAAGATGATGTCTGAACAAAGAAATTTTGTTTATCAGAAGTAACAGTTCAGGATTCTACGCGGTTCCTCACTCCTAAACAGCAGGATAGTTCGAACACTCGAATGCTAAAGCGGCTTTCTACGCATCCCTAGTTATGCGTAAAAGACAGGACAGGACCCAGCACTCTTTCTAAAATAGAGTCGGCGTAAAGAATCAGACGTGTCGAAGCTACACACATTCAGACTTTGCAGCAAAGTATGGCAAGATGATCATATGAAGAAAGAAAGACGATTTTATTAAAGATTAAAGTCATGATTACATATGAGGAAAATCCAATCTACAAGGTTTTTTCTTCATTTTCATGATTACATCTGAGAGAAACCCCGTCTACAAAGGGCTTCCTCATCATCGTCTGAAGATCGCACCGAGGAGCTGTTCTGACAGGTTCTCACATTGGTGAAGGTCTTCCTCTTCTTCCAAGACGGTTCGTCGACATCCACAGTCGATGAACAAGAAGATGATCAGTGGCGGAGGATACAAAAATGGGCATAGACCCATCCTCCAACAGAAGGAAAGTAGGGTAAATCTGCTTGCCTACAGTCCACCGCCACTCAAACCGGGACAGAGCTGGTCTGTCTGCCTCTCGTCACCAGAGGTAACGGGAGAAGGTGCCACTTGCAAGCAGCGTGGTGAAATACGATTCTTCGTCTCTCCCGAAGAACCACCATACAAAGTTGCTGATTATTCCGAGCAAAGGAGGCTATGATATCCTTCCATGATCCATCGTTGCAGAGGACATTTGCTCGAAGACGCCGTCTTTTTTGGCTCCTTACATGCTGGAAGAGCATGATCTCTTTCTTTCTCAAGTCGATCCGACGAACTTCGGCCATCATCTCTGTACGGTGAAGGAAGTGTGAGAAGAACAGGAGAACTCCTCAGCCTTTTTATAGGCGAGAGAGGGCACCGGTCCCCAATAAATCTGCCATAAAGTCAGCCTCGACCGTTTCAAAACTCCATTCAAAAATGTTTCGAGTTACGAGGAGCGGTTCATGCTTCATTCAAAGCATTTCAAATTATGAGGAATTTAAAAGCTTTGAAGGGGGTCTTGTAGAAGCATAAAAAATACGCTGGATAGCTCTACGCAGCATATTGATGCAAAGCAGCGTAAACAGAGGTCTTCAGAGCCTTCAAACATGCAGACAGAGCTTCTCGTCCGAGCACCAGTAAAAAATAGGCTCAAGGACCATCCGCGTAGGGCAGTATGCCCAGGCTGCTTCAGCGTAAACGGGTTGCTTTATCGCCTATATGGCGTAAAACTCATCCTCTTTTCAGTGCAGCATTAAAGTGTACGAAGGATGCTTCGCATTCTCCGAAGTGAACCTGTCAAAACCTGCAATGAACCTGTCAGACCCTGCAATGAACCTGTCAGATCCTGCAATGAGCCTGACGCCTCGACCTCTGACAAAAGGATACTGCTCGACTACCCAGGCGACGGCTATAATGATGGCGCGGCACTGCAGCCCAGGCTCTCATTTACCGCCATTTCCCTTGCGTAAACCACTTTTACGTAAACAAAGGAACGTGCTGCCCAATTTTTCACAGGCAGATGAGAGCTTCTTACGCTCTGCGGAAGGCAAACCGCCTGCCACGTCAAAAGCTACACTCCATACGAGACTCGAGGCACGTCTCTGCATTTTTATGCACAGAGTGGTGGCAGACCCTCAAGGCACGTCTCTACAATTAATGTGCCGAATACTGACAGATGCCTGAGGCACGTCTCTGCGCTTGATGCACAGAAGGGTGACAGACCTTCAAAACACGCCTCTGCGTTTAATGCACCGGATGATGGCAAATCTCCACAATTAATGCTGGGGATTTGATTATATCTCCAAAAGTCATAATTTTGGCTAAAACGTCCACATCCACTCGGCCTCTGTGCCCATTCAGCTTCGGTGCCTGCTCGGCTTCTACGCCTATTCAGCTTCGGTGCCTGCTCGGTTTCTACGCCCATTCAGCTTCGGTGCCTACTCAGCTTCTACGCCTACTCGGTCTTTACGACCACTCGGCTTCTACGTCTACTCGGCTTCTATGTCGGTTTGATAACTATTTGGCTTCTATGCCATGGTGACAGACATTTGGCTTCTATGCCAACCTCTTCTACATAATGGATACCTACCTATGTGGCTTCTACGCCATGATCTTCGTAGCGATTATACGTGTTTTGTCCCTTAGTTGGACCCGCGTCACACGCTCATTCAAAGGATCATCTATACGCAGGCATTGGTTATTTTAACCGTTGTGTAAAAGGATGCTGTACTTTCCACTACTCGGTTTTTACACCGATCGAGTGGTCACTGTCACTAAAACTCTATAAATAGAGACCTCTATCAATGAGGAACTAGGTCGACAAATTGGAAGATCGAAGAAATCAGGTCTAAAAACTGATCAAGAGATCCAGTATCAGATCCAACGGTCGAGAGAGAGAGAGAAAGAGAGAGAGAGAGAGAGAGAGAGAGAGAGAGAGAAGAATCAGGAGCTCAGGCAAAGAGAAGGGATCGACGACTTTGGTATCGGGCATCCACCCTCTTTAGCAACCCTCGAAGCTGCTACCTGTCTTCCACGACACTCCTTCAAATATCGTGTGGTCCAAGGGCTAAAGTGATCGACTGCAGATCAGACACCTATAGCAATATTCATCCAGATTAAATAAATTGTACTTAGACATCCTCGTGTAGGATCGGATTTGTACAATCTTGTTTGTAAACAATAAAAGAAGGGGCGGGTCTTCGTACAAGACCTCATTTTTCCGCATTCATCAAATCTTTTCTCGTTTATATTACATACCAAAACAACGGTGATGTATCTCCCTCAATTTTGATTATTTTTTGGTGCGGTTTATTCGTGTACGTTCACAACCTAACCCTCTAGGATTTATATTCAAGCGGGAGGAGTTTTCGTGTCCCGGATTGGTCGAAAAATTGGCCGAAAAATGACCGAAAAACTGACCAAAAATAGTCTAGAAACTTTACCCCAAACCCCCATGTTCACACCTAATTTTTTATCAACCTGTTTATTATTTTTGAAAACTAATTAAAGGATTTTTCTTCTCCATATAACCGAGAAATTTTTTCCCCTTTTAGTTTTTGTTAATTTGTTCTATGTATTAAATTATTCAACCTCCAAATTGACCAAAAACTTATTTTCAAAATATTAGAAAATTGTGATACGGAGCACGTCCAGCCAAATGAAACCGTCTCATCGCATACCAATTACACCGAAAGGCGTGTATGGTATATCTGGACGTTTGGACTTTCGTAAAACTGATTTGGACGTGTGTGCGCGTCAGAATCAACATGTATCCGTAAAAAGTTCCCGTATCAAAACTTTTGCAAAATACCACGCTATTTAGTGTACGTTCATCGAAATACGACAAAACTTACGCCATTAGAGTCATGATATCACGGTCAAGTGATCCAAGTTTCACGCGATTTTGAGACAGTTGACCAAGTCGCCGATTTATGGGCCCCACGGTTGACTTTTAGGACAAATTTGTATTCGGCTCATCAGAATCTAAAATTGGACATACCGTTGAGTTTGTATCGACGTTTAGAATTTATTTGACCTATAATTTATCCGATTTAGAGATCTTTACCTCTGACACGTATTTTGGTACAAAGTGGGCCACATATGTACCCGCTTTGACCCAAAATTACCGTTTTGTCCCTGTGTCCAAATTGAAGGAAAGGGTAGTATTTTCTAGCTATCTCGCTTATTCTGGGAACGTTGGTGATGTTTATTTCAGTATTCGGAGACGTTCATTCTGATGTCATAGTTTCTGATCTATTGCGCCTGACGTTTGGACGCTTACACTTTGCAGCTTTCTTGTCAGGCAAGATACCTTGCCAAATTGCTTGTAGTACTTTTGTATGCTTATTATATTTTATATATTCATTGCATGTGTATTTTCTTCAGTCATAATTATATACTATATATATGTTGACACACACTTGACACATAGTATCATGGGAGGGAAGAACAATCAGTAGGCGTATGGGCTATATCCACTCTGGTAAACCGTAGTAACTAGCACGTACTACGGGAGTTGTGTCGCGATGGTCACTACCCTCGTGGTATGTCAGCTGATGGTGTCACGATGGTCGCTACCCTCGCGGTAAGATGGCTGATGTGGTTCCTGACGTGTGTGTGAGTTATGAGATTAGATAGAGTAGCCTACCTATGCCCATACGTCAAAAAGTTGTCCTCATTATGCATATTCATATAGATTGTCTTGTACAGCGTACTTATATATTTTTTGTCTATTATGCATGTTTATTTTATTCAATTGGCATACTTTTATGTATCTTATTACGTCCCTCTGAGGACATGGTCCCTTTCCAGGTGTAGACGATCTTGACTATTCGCAGGAGCACGGATCAGGACTTGCTACTTATCTCTTTCGATGAGGTCTTCTCTTTGAGTCTCATTGTTCATTAGATGTTCTTATGTTGCTTCCCTTATATTCTAGTTTGGCAGTGGATTTGTTTCCATCCGACTATCATTCTTTCATACTTCATATTGAGATTCAGTTATATAGTAGATTGGTTATTTATTTCTATTTGATTCTGTGGATGAGATCTAGTTATGCCCTGTGACTTGTGACAATTATATACCACTTGTGAATTATTTTTCATAATACAGCATACGTATGTGTTATGGTATCCAAATATTGGAGTTGTCATATACAATCGGCTGGCATGCTTACATATTCCTAGTCCTACGTATTTTGGGACTGTGGCGTGACTTATGCCTATCAAATGCAGAAGCGAAGCATGCTCTCCGCGAGGCTCACGATAGGATTTATGGTACCCATCAACCCGGACTCAAGCTACCGGACCATCTTCGTTGAATGGGTTACTATTGGCCGACAATTATTGCAGATGCTGTCGACTATGCAAGAAAGTGCCAAATGTACCAAATTTATGCTGACTTTATCCACCAACCCTCGGAGATCCTACACCCTACCGTTGCATCTTGGTCGTTCAAAGCCTGGGTCATGAATATCATAGGACCAATCAGTCCACCTTCGTCTAAAGTATATCGGTTCATCATCGCCATTACGGACTGCTTCTCCAAGTGGACAGAAGCCATACCACTTATTGAAGTTAAAATGTCAAAAATGATCAGTTCGTCAAGCATCACGTCATATACCGCTTCGGCTTTCCACGGAGGATCATCCACAACAATGGTTCACAGTTTATAAGTCATATTTTTTATTAGTTTTATGAAAAAACCAAATTCAGAATATAACCTCAACGGCCTATAACCCAACAGCAAATGGTCTGGTTGAAGCATTCAACAAAACCACCATAAAGCTACTCAAGAAGTTTGTGTCATCCAATAAGCACGACTGGAATGAGAAGCAGCTGGATGAATATCTCCGGACTTATCGAACAACGGTCCAGACACCTACTGGAAGCACGTCATTCTCCTTGGTCTACGGGAGCGAAGCGATCCTCCCCCTCGAGGTCCAAATTCCCTCGCTCCGAGTGGCTTTCTCCAACCAGCTAACCGTCGATGACAATCATCGCTGACGGCTACAAGAGTTAGAAGCACTCGACGAGAAGCACCTCTTAGCTCAATAGCGCATTGAGTTATACCAAAGGCACCTTTTAGGAGCCTTCAACAAACGGGTCAAGAAGAGGACTTACCAAGTGGGTAACCTTGTCTTGACGGTAAGAAGTCGGTGGTTATGACCCAAAATATGGCCGACAAATTCTAGCCTAAATGGGAGGACTCGTTCATTGTGGAGTCTGTATTCTCCAACGGTGCCTATCGACTGGCAAAACTCAATGGCGACTTGCTCATGATGCCCATCAACACCAAGTTCCTAAAAAGGTACTATGTCTAAGCTAGACTTGTACTTCCCTTATCCCCAGCAGGGCAACACAGATGTACAGTGTCTATACTCTTGCTTATTCATCCCCAGCAAGTGTCTATGTACAGTAAAACTTTTTTTAATAAGCCATTATCGGTATTCAGGAGTCCAGATACGCAATAGATAATGGATCCTCAAAATCTCTTCAGCGGAGCAATCCTCAGGTTCACCTGCACACTCCCGCATGGACCACTCAAAAACCAGTCTCATTAGACGCTAGACATGTCCATATTACCTCTCATCTATCGGCATAATGATCTTTCCAGTAGAGTAACCCTCAGGACTATCTATATTTCCGGGTAGACCACACTCAGCAAAATACTCCTCGGTGAGTTTCACGGACGCTAGTTCACGTCCATAATACCTCTGAACTATTGTCCTAACATTCCTTCTCGGTCGTGTTTGCCATGTCCATATTACCTCTGAGCAAACTTCCCGGATTCAGCTATCGATTATCACGTCCATATTACCTCTGATGTCGGTTGTTATCTCAACCTATCACCCGTACTTAACTTTAAGTACCCCAGTGGTGTTAAGTCCATAAAACTTGCCATATTTATATCACCTTTGGCAGGGCTTGTCTCAAACCAACTGCTTGCACTTCAGTGCGCAAGAAGTAATAGGTCCACCTAAGTTTCCCAGTGGGACATCCTAAACATACTGCGATATTTTACTATATCCATATTACCTCTGGTACGATATCCAAAGTCCACAACGTAGAATGGGACAAATACAAAAAAACTAAAAAAGGAGAGACTTTATTGATTAATATTTAAGATCATGAGTACATATGATGGAAATCTATTACATTCAAGAGTTTTTCATTAGTATTCAAGGTCATGAGTACATATGATAGAAATACGTCTTAAGGGTTTTCATAAAGTCTTGATGATACGAACCTTTTCATTAGAGGCATCCCTCTGTGTTGTCGTTGCTACTGACACAAGTCGAGCCCGCAGCAGAACTCAATGCTTTCTGGATCATCTCTCCACAGTACAACCTTAGTATATGGAAAAGAATCCATACCGATGGATAGCAAGGAAGGAGCAGGAGTAGGTGCTCTATAATCATACGGGAAGACCGAAGACAGGAATGTCAATTAATCGAAATTAGGTCATCGACACCGCAGTTTTCCGGCTGGTAGCAAGCTGCATAAAGGGGAGAAATGCAGCTATACCTTCGCGTATGATGCAGGATGTTTATCCTCGTCTCCTGGATCAGTTTTGGCAAACTATCCTCGTATCCTAGATCAGTGCTTGGCAAACTGTCATCGTCTCCTGGATTTATTCTTGGCGAACTGTCCTCGTCTCCTGAATCAGTGCTTGATGAGAAACCGTCGCATAAAGTTGGTCTTCACACCGAACAACGGGTGTTATGATATCCTTTCATTCTTCATCATGAGCAGCACGAGGGAGAGCAAAGCCTGCACAAGGAAAATATATGGCATTAGCAAACAAAGACAAATATAAAATCTATGCGGTAGAGCCTAGTCGACGTATGAGGTACTTTCCATACGGCAGAGCCATGATGGTCGAATATCGGGTCAAGCCTCCATCCATGTGGCAGAGCCATGGTGGTCGCATATCCGGATCGAACATTCATCCATGCGACAGAGTCATGGTTTTCGCATGTCCAGGTCGAGCCTTCATCCATGTGGAAGAGTCTTAGTTGTCACATGATGGTTGTCCATCCATGTGATAGACTAATAAGAAAAGCCCGTGCACGTTCGAGATGATCTCTCATCCATGCGGCAAGGCTATGCAAAAAGTCCGCGCGTGTTCTAGATGATTTCTCATCCATGCAGCAAGACTGTATATGGGTGTATCTGTGTCCATGGAAGCCCAACACGAAGAACGCATGCTCTCCTACCTTCGAGTAAAGCACCGAAATTAGGAGGCCAAGGATCAAGACTGCCCCTGACAAATTCCTCAGCAATGAGAGTTGCAGCCGTCAACATCCTTCACAAAGAAGGAAAAACTAAGCAAAGAAATGAAGCTCTCTCTCTCCTCCTAGCCGCCTATTTATAGGCTTCAAAAGTCGCGGAAAGAGATCGAGGCAGTGAACCAAAGCAGTTATGAGAATGAATCTGATGCCTCGATTTGCGAGATTCACTTTAAAACTCCTTGAAAACCGATACCTCGAGCCTCGTATCAGGAGATGACGCAAAATTCCAAGAGATCCGGTCAAAGATAGAGCAAATCTCCTCATTAAATGATCAGACAGCCTGTCAGAGACAACTATGCGGCCACGGGTCTATGCGACATATCCTGCATATGCGGTCAATAACGCTCAGCCATGGTTCTTTCAAAGTATTTCAAACTTGTCATTTTGGAAACTTTGAAGGGGTTCTTATAGAAGCATAAAAATTATGCATGCCGTATAGAGATTATGCCCTTCAAAAATACAACCAAGCTGCAGAGAAGCCACATGCGGCCTGAACAAAAAAAGTCGCAGAGGAGTCATATGCGGCCAGATCACCAAAGATTTAGAAGTCGCATAGTATACTCTATGCGGCTTGAATGACCACAAAGCAGGGAGATCGTATAAAATCTTCCTGACACAGCATTCGATAACTGTCAGACTCTAACACGTCACTTATCATACTGAGACGCTTCGAGACTCGTGAAGACGATGGCTCAGAAAAAGTTAAAAAGTTATATCAACTCATTAATGGCCTCGACAGACGTACCACGCCATGTGCCCATTCATATGCTGCCACATACCCATACAGCCTCGTTATCATACGGCCAGAGTGTCCATCCGACCAAGTCCATATGAGAGCTTGCATGCGGCTATATACCCATACGGCCTCATCAACATGCGAACAGAGTGTCCATCCGACCAAGGCCAAACGAGAGCTTGCATGTGGCCACAATACAGTACGGCAGAATATCCATATGACCAAGGCCAAACGAGAGCATGTATGCGACCACGACGATATACGGCCAAGACGTTATACGGCTCGACTTGCAAGATCTTTCGGTTGCAACCAAAGATAATTTCTTGCACAATTAGTGCTAACTACGTTTTCAGATGACCAAGTCACGCACGCAACAACCCCGAGGTCTCTTCAACAATATATCGTAACCAAGACCACGTGGCAGCCTGTCCGTGGCATACGACTGTAGTTATAATCGTATTCTGTTGAAGGAGTTCTATACGGCCACTAAACAGAGACATATGCGGCACCTATATCCTGTCAGCATGATGACTATAAATAGCAACGGTATCATGCCCTATGACCCGTACGTGTACACAAGCTCGGGAGAGAGAAGAGAATAGAGCATTCTCAATCCCTCATCAGACTGTCAACGGAGTAAAAGAGACGATGTTGCGCTCAAGCTCTATCGTCACTACCCAGATCAAAATATTGTACTTAGATTTTCTGTTTAGGATCTCTTTGTTCTTCCTTGTTTGTTATTTTAACGTTCAAAACCTGCAATGACGGACAACAGTTCCAACCCATCAGTGATCTGCACCAAAATACTTACTTTTTGAAGGGAAAAGGAACATCAGAGGTCCAAATGGAAAACCCATGGAGGAATTTAAGAAAGAAAAATAAACAAACACAAAGTAATCTACATCAAAATTAACTCTACAAAAATATGATGAATGGACTCGATCCTCATCAAAATCCCTACTTTATGGAGGGGAAATAAAGAGCATAAATCCAATTAGAGAACCCATCAAGGAATTTGGAATCGAAGAAATAATCAAAGAGGAAAATCTAGGAGGAACTAAGATGAGAATTGGGAGAAAAAATTGAGGAATTTTGAACAAAGAAAGAGCGCGGGTACAGTTTTTTTTTAGAGCAGGGGCAAGAGGAGAAGCTGGAATTGAAGGCCAAAAGAGGGTTTGGGGATGCAGGGAGGAGGCTATGGATTAGGAAAAGAGGAAAAAAAAGGGCAATTAGGTCAACACATCCCAACTCTTCTCTTATCCTATGTATTATATCACAATCATGCCCCTCAGAGAAATTCTTGATTGCTCTTTCCACTTCTTGTGCTATCCTCTTATTCCCTATATAGTAATGACTTCTTATTTTTCCTATAATAACTAGTTGCCTTCATGTCCATTGCACATGATAAAAAACATAAACAATTTTTTAATATTATTAAAAAATAGATACAAATTAAAATAAAATAGTTTAAATATATTTTATTTAAAATTTGTTAAAAGACATATTTTTAAAATTTTGATATATGTAGATTAAATATAATTTAAATATTGACTATTTTTAATTATATTTTTTATAGATATGTTTATATGCTTGGGATATATATTAAGGTAATTAGAAATATTTTTAAATTTCTCTCTCTCTCTCTCTCTCTCTCTCTCTCTCTCTCTCTCTCTCTCTCTCTTAATTGTAGGATATACACTTAGACGACAGATGACTCATTTAGAGCCATTTTTAACCATCTTTAAAGTTTAAAATTGAATTATTAGTTGCAAGAAGGTTGTAATAGCATGCACTAGTAATTTTGATTAGCTATATTTATTTTTGGGTTATTTAGTAATAGGGTCTCTCATAATAATTGAAATTAGGATTTTGGTCTCCAAAGTATCCGATATTAGACTTTGGATCTCGAAATCACAGTTCACGTAGGCTAGTGAACAGTGATTTCAAGACCAAATTCTAATGTCGGATATTTTGAAGACCCAAACCATAATTTCCATATATATATATAAGACCCTATTACTAAATAACCCTTTATTTTTTATTTCTTTTAAATTTTTGTCTGCCAAAATATTGTATATAACTTGGTGTACTCCCTTACCTACAATATTTATATCGTCATTAAATTGTATGACGACTTGGAAAAGGGGGATTCAAAAATGATACATGTAGGGATAGAACATACCTTCTAATAAAGATGGTAAGGGGGTGTTTTTTCGTAACTATATAGTACTACCACTTTAAAATGTTTGAACAAGATATAGTATTAGCACTTTAAAGTGTAAATATATTTTTTTATAACTATATAATACATATTAAAGTATTACTATTTTTTATCACTTTAAAGTGCATTATAAATGTATGAATTTACTATTTTATCCTCAAATAGTATGATATTATTTTAAACACAAGTTGACAAGTATATATATATTATTTATCAAGTTCACTTCCAAATAACAATAAATTTAAAACTATTTAATAATTCAAAAACTACTTTTTTGCACTGAAATTATTTAACTGTTAATTTTGAAGCCATATTGGCACCGACAATTATTTGATAATTTGAAAGTTTAAAACTATTTTTTTATGTTTCTACAACTAAAAAAAATGGGAAGAATTAGTGATTATGGTTGTTTGGACTTGTTTTGTAATAAAAATTTTTATTGAAGGTTACAATGTTCTTTTTTTGCACTTACAAGCTAAGTGGTAAATTATAAGCTCAAAATTTGTGCTTACAAATTAACCCCTAATGTCACGTCCCGATTCTGTCGAATTACTAAGTCATCACCAGAGGTGATATCGTACAAGTCTAATTTTGACTTGTACAAGGCAAGGTCATTTACGATCGATAGAATATCTCAGAACCAAGTCATTACAGCAGAATTAAGCAAAAAAGTTGAATAAATATAAGATGTACAAAATTGATTCTCTTTATTGATAATATTATAATAGAATTACAATGACTCGAAGTCAAAGAACAACTCGATTACAAGCATTCTCTTTCTCTCAATACCAAGAAATATGTCACAAGGCTTAGAACTCAACAACTATACAAACAATGTTGTTCCATACATTATGTCATTTATAACTGAAAACAACATCTTTGTACGAGGGGCTCCAATTCGCCCAACAAAATCTTCGACGTCTCAGAATTGTCCAAGCTACTCTCCGTACCAACAATACTGGGGGGAGGTCAGTACAATGTGGTATAATGTTGAGTGACCTCTAACCTACTCAATTAAACCAACATGATAATCATGTGAAGAGCATATAAAGATTATTATGTGATCTTTCTAATCTTGTCTTAGGATTAGTTTATATTTCAAAAAAGTATAATGAGCATACAAGTGACATGGTAAGCAATTTCAAAGATAGATATACATATATGAACAAAGTAATTTTTACCCAACTTACCATCCTTCCCATTTAACAATGATATCAATTCATAATGTATATATGTCACAAATGTGTCCATGCATCAAACTATTAGCTTTCTTATAACATGTATTTTTCATCCATACGAACAATCTGATAGACCTGCAAAAAGATTGACATTAACATGCAGCTTAACTATATGAAAGTCAATGGCACCACAAGCCATCTTGGACTATTTCGGGATAGACGACTCCCTCTCAATGGCGGGTAGCTGTCTTTTGTGAAAGTTTTCTAATATTCTCGTATTTTGCCACACCCTTCCATCTTGGATAGTTAGCCCTACTAAAGATCCCGTAATACCCCATGCTAGTACGTCAACCAGGACTCCCAATGTTTCTCCTAGGCAGACACAGTCCTGGTGCCCCGATGACCATTCGAGGAATCAAAAACCTTGTGCACAAGTTATCCATGACCATAAAAATGTGTTAACAGTTAAACTATAAAATATACATGGTACAAAAAGTGAATAAATAACAATGAACCAAAACTCTTTCCATTACCACATTATGTACTTCCATACTTCTCATTCTAGTGATTACCACATTTCTATACTTTCCAGTCCACAAATTCTACCTTGACGACCAAATGATCTCAAATATTCACCATATTTTCTATCTCTAAAATAATAATATGATAGTCTTCTTGTCTATAATAGGAGTATAATATTCTATATGATAAGATAAAAGTATCACTATATTATACAAGTCTAAGACAATAGTTCAATAATCCATGTTCTATAGAAGCAAGTTAACAGAAATGATAATATTCTCTTTTATCAATCTTGGTTCTTTTTACTTAGTATTTACTATCTTATGGAATAAAAAAAGATTAGAAATTATTAAGTGTAAAGATAGAGGCGAGAAGGATCAAAACCACCAATTACGAAGAAAAGACTTCGTCTTGGACACAAAGATCTCTGCATACTTATACTGCATGAATCCAAGTCTAACCAAAGTCCTTCGAGTGAACAATCGAGTCTGATGCACAGCTCAAGCGGCGCGTTAGATAATACACCACTCGGGAAAAAAATTGTTCTCGAAACTTTAAGAACATACTCCTCCTCTGCACAACTAGCCAATAAAAAAACTCTATTTTTGATGCGAACTTCGGTTGCATACTCTTGTAAACCCTCTAAATTTATTATTTTTCATAATATTATAATTTTAGTATTTTAGATTTTTATTAATATTATATTTTTAGTATTTGAGGTTAAATAGATAATATGTTCTTTTTCTCTTTATGGTTATGTTTCATGTGTAGATTTTAAAGAATTCATCCTAATAGTTTTAGAAATTATTTTTGGTTATTAATAATTGTATTAGTTATTTTAATAAAATTTTCTTTAATAAATCTTTTTTAAAACACATTTTTTCCAACTGTTCTTGGAACCCGTGTCCTTCCTCCTTAACCGTGCGACCCCCTCCCTTTGTTCGGTTATCTTTTTTAAATTACGAATTCAAATTATTTCCAAACTATTCCTCCAAATCTTTAATCATGCATTGATATGCATTAATCAAAATTATTCTTCCTTAGTTTCAAAATAAAAAAAATTCCCTTAAACTATTGTTGTTGCCAAACCCAACCCCTATTCTCTTTTCGTTTTCTGAAAAATTTCCCAAGAAAACTTCCTCAAATCAACCCCGACACCCTCTTCCCTCGTCAGCGTTTGTCCAGCAAACGTCGACGCTACCCACTGTCGTCGGAGGAGCGCAGAACGACCGTCCACTCGGCCTTTTCATAACAAAATCTCAGTTGAACCCCCTACTTTCGGGTATGATTCTTTCCTCCTTGCTCATCTATTTTTCGATCTGCTTGTTTGGTTTAATTCACAACTTAACCCTCTTCAATCTCAAGTAGTTTAATTTATTTTGCTTTATATTGATTATAAATCGAGTTCCAAAATCGAGAATTTTTTTTTTGATTTTATGAACTTTTAAATCATGCAGAAACTGTCCCAAGTACCCATATTTTGAAGCCAATATCTCCTAATCTTGTAAATCAAACCTAGTTTTTTTGTAAAACCTATATAACCAGGTTTAATTTCCTTTAAATAGATTTATTTATTTCAAATTTAATCCTAAGTTATTTTAGCTTAAAAATCACAGAAAAATTAGTTCTTAAAACCAAAATTTTTGTGATACAGAGTTGGTCCCGTCAAACTGGACAACCACTTTGCATATCGATTACGTCGAAAGGCGCATACGGTATTTTCTGACATGTTGGATTCGATTGAATTCAATTTGGTCGTGTGTGCACGACAAATTTGACCCGTATCCATCAAAAGTGTTACAAAAATTTAATTTTTTTGTGCATGATCACCGTGTCACAACAAAATTAGAACCACTAGGCTCACAGTTTTATGTTGGTCTTGTGATCCATGTTTGGTTCAATTCTGAGACAAGTGACCGGATTATCATTTTGTAGGCCCCACGATCCGACTCAACGGACGAAATTGTATTCGGCTTATTGGAATCCAATTTTGGCCATATCGTTTAGTTCGTATCGTCGTTCTAGTCTCGTTAGACATTAAGTTCGCTTACCTTTGGACTCCGCTTTGACCCAAAATTGTTATTTTTGTTCATGTGTTCAAATTGGACTTATGGGCAGTCTATTCTGACTATTTCACTTATTCTGAAAATATTGGTGATATTTATTTCAGAATCCGGAGAGTTTGTTCCGTTTCTATATTTTTGCGTCCGTTGGTTTGCCGTATTTGTCACATGGATGACGTCTTGCCACCATTCAGAATCCATACAAGTATACCTTACTATGTTACTATCTTTACTCTATACTTATAGTATGCTACTTGTATATTCTATTATTGATACTACTATGGATTATACAATTGTGAGTCCAAGCTATACTTGGGTACAAATGACGGGATTAGTCGTTCTCGTGTCTTATACTTATTTTATGCCTGTGAACCTGATTTTAGGGGACTACCTTATAATAGGGGATATCATCTCCTTTGGCCATAACACCTATATAACATGACTGAGACATCTTGCTACGGGCATAGACTGCGTATTTGACTAGCCATCATTACGTATGGAACGTGTGATGGATAAAAAATATAACTGTTGTGATTAGTGTATTAGAGACTCTAGTAGTTACAAACTGGACATGTTATGAATACAACTTGATCACACTTGAAAATAAAGGGGAGGACAGTTGCTAGACGCATGTGAACTTTTGCACTTTTTCCCGATGATATATATAGTTGGCCTCTAACATTTGTTCAACGCTATACAATCTAGATATCTTGTGTAGACAAATGATTATAGTCTTGGATGAGTGCTAGGCCTACCATATTTAGCCAAAGCTCTCATGCTGTAAACTCCCTCTCCCAAAAATAGGTATCTTGAGTGTATTTTGTATTTTTGTATTTGTTTTAGATTATTCTTTTTAATCAATTAAAATTCAATGATTATATTAGGACACTTTACCGTGGTTTGGACATTAATAATATAGTATGGCCCCAAAATCTGTATCTTTCTTCATAGAAAGTAGCCTACACAAGAGACACTACCTATAGGATCCTTTCGTGGCACAAAAATTCGATAACTTGGTGTTAGTATGACATTAGTGTAACGACCATAGATTAATTATTAAGTATTTAGATATTATATATATAATTTAATTATGATTATTTTTCCATTTCAACCTTCCTACAATTAGCATCCCATAATTTTTTGTGCCAAATTAGGCAAATTCCCTTTTTAGTAAGATTGCACATTACTTACTATTAACCTATTTTGTTGGATAATTATTTAATTAATTACTAAGTTAATTAGTTAATACAATTATTTGATTTATATAACTAGACAAATATCTAATTATTAAATATAAAATATTTTATAAAATATTTTGGGTGTAGTATTTTATTACATCTTTACAAAGTAATATTCTAGAATTTATTTGGTGTACAAATATTATTTTTTAATTTTTCCTCATTTATATATGTTAATAAATATAAGGTTATAATAATAATAATAATAATAATAATATTAATAATAATAATAATAATAATAAAAGAAATGAAATGAAATGAAATGAAAAGAAAAAGAAAAAGAAAAAGAAAATCAAAACCCTAAACCCTAAACTAAATAACAACTAAAACCTAATAATAATAACAAAACCAAACAAAATCTTCCCAGCAAAACACCCAGAAACCCCCTCCCCCCGCAGGCAAACCCCTCTCTCCCCACTCTCCCTTATATATATATATATATATATATATATATATATATATATATATATATATATATATATATATATATATATACTATTATAATCTAAACCATCGACCTAAATCCTAACCCTAACCCTAGTCTCCCCAGCCCGGCGCCGTCGCCCCCCGCGCCGACCGTCGCCGTCCGTCCCCGCGTGCGCCATGCGCGTGCACAACAGTCGCAGTCTCGAGCCATCTTCAAGGTAATGTATCATTTTTTTTGAGCGGTTTGTTCGTGTACGTTCACAACCTAACCCTCTAGGATTTTCATTAAAGTGGGACGAGTTTCTGGGCCCTAGATTGGTCAAAAATTTGACCCAAAAATGGCCAGAAAAATTGACCAAAATTAGTCCATAAACTTTAATCCAAATCCCCATGTTCACATCCAATTTGCCACCAACCTGTTTAATATTTTCAAAAACAAATTGAAATTTTTTTCTTCTCAATATAACCGAGAATTTTTCTGTTCTTTTAGTTTTTGTTAATTTTTTTTCAACCTCCAAAATAACCAAAAGGCGCGTATGGTATATCCTAACGTGTGGTCTTTCGCGAAAGCTGATTCGGACGTGTGTGCGCGTCGGAATCAACCCGTATCCGTAAAAAAACCATATATCGTAACTTTTGCAAAATACTCTGTCATTTTGTGTACGCTCGTCGGAATGCAACAAAACTTACGCCATTGGATTCGTGGTATCACGCTGGTCCTGTGATCCAAGTTTCACGCAATTCTGAGACAGTTGACCAAGGCACCAATTTGTGGGTCCTACGGTTGACTTTAAGGACGAATTTGTGTTCGGCTCACCGGAATCCAAAATTGGATATACCGTTGAGTTCGTATTGACGTTTAAAATTTATTTGACATATAATTTATTCTATTTAGAGATCTTTACCTCTGGCACGCATTTCGATGCAAAGTGGTCCACATGTAGACCCATTTTGACCCAAAATTACCGTTTTGCCCCTGTGTCCAAATTGGACGAAAGGGTAGACTTTTCTGACTATCTTGTTTATTTTGGAGATGTTGGTGATATTTATTTCAGCAACCGGAGACGTTCATTCGGAGACCATAGTTTCTGATCCTCTATACTTGACACCTGGACGTTATACTATACAGCTTCTTGCCAGGCAAGTATACCTTGCCATTGTACTGTGATTTATATTCCATATGGTGCATGTAATTTATTTCTATCATTTAATTTATATATTTCAACTGATATATAAACTGCGCGTCCAAGGATAACTTCGGTGCAACGACGGTGGCATCGTATTTTATTTTTATTATATATTATGCATATTGACCTAGTTTTACGAGACCACCAGATGATCATGAGGTATTCTTATATTTCATTTGACTGTGATACATTTCTTACACGAGTTGTGAGTCTTATATAGATCACGGACTTACGTATTGACCGATCATTAGTACGTATGAGACATGCGATAGAAAATAACTGCTGATAGAATTTACATAGTAGAAGACTTTGCAGTTATTAGAGGTCTTATCGTGTCATGGATATGACATGCTTAGATCATGGGGTGGGGAGGACAACAAGTAAGGCGTTTGGGCTCCTTTGCACTTTCCTTGTGTAACCCGTACGCTTCGCCGGAGATACGCGATAATGTTGACCCTTATATTACCTGGCGGCCTCTGACGTTCAAAAAATGTCATGCTTTTTAGGCTCCTGAATTTTCGAGAGAATCATGCCAATCCCATTTTAGCCAGATAGCCCACGTGTTAGAAAGTTGTTCTCAAAGTGCATTCACATAGATGGTTAGGCGACCCTTGGATATTTATTTTTAGTACTTTATTGGTATGCTTCTATGTATCTTGTTATGTCCCTCTGAGGACCTGGTCCCTTTTCAGGTATAGACGATCATGACTATTCACAGGAGCACGGATCAGGACTTGCTACTTATCTCTCTTTCGAGGAGGTCTTCTCTTCGAGTTTCATTGTTCATTAGATATATTTATTTTTGTTCCTCTTATATTCTAGTTTGGTAGTAGATTTGTCTCCACCCAACTACTTGCTCTTATCAAGCATCTTATACTTGATTCAGTTATATAGTTGATTGCTTATTCATTTCTATTTGATTTTTGTGGATGAGATTTAGTTATGTCCTGTGACTTATGATAAATATATACAACTTGTGAATTATTGTTCATAATACAGCGTACGTATGTGTTATGGTTTTCATATATTGAAGTCTCCATAAATATACAGTTGGCATGCTTACATATTCTTAGTCCTATGTATTTTGGGACTGGGGCGTGAGATATTTTTAGTGGTGGCCCATGCAGGTCGAGAGTATATTATCTCGGTTACGTTACTGTACCGAGCAAGCCTGCAAATATGATTAGAGTTTTAGGTCTCATCCACATTTGACTATGACTCGCCTTCCTTTCAGTTCGTTCTATTTAAATAATTGCATCATGCTTGATTCATGTACTTTCCTAATAGTTCCTTGAATGTAGCCTTTTGCTAGAATATAGGAATCCTTGTTGTTAGGATGATAATTAGGATAATATTCCTACTAAGAATACAACTAGAATATTGGCACATCACTAAGTTTAGGATACCTAATGAACCTTAGCATCCCTTACCTATAGATTAATTGACAATTATCTCTTGATATATTTATGAAGGACTTAAGAGTAGTATAGACACTACTAGGGTTAGTTAGAAATTTGACTATATTGTTTGACCCTAGTATTGAGGAACCAATAGAAATCCAAGGTTAAATATTAGGATTAAACCTATTAGGATTAAACCTAACTTCCATAGTGAGATAGTATTAGAGATCTATAAATTTAGATTCTTGTCTTAATATTAGCATAACAGTACCTTAGAAAGCTAAGAGGAATAAATATAATATTTTTCTTGATCTACCTCGAACACAGCGATTAACATACTACCTTTTTCCTTAGGAAACTATGATATTATCAAGAGTCTCTCTATTTAATTTCATATCTTGTTTCTTCGAAACCTTAACTCTCGCTATTGGTACGACGACTAAAACTTTTTCTTCATCTTTCAATTCGTGCTGCCTAACCCTTCTGATTATAGGCCAAGTGATTTTCTTTTATGTTAGGATATATAGTTTGCTAGGATTATAGTTGTAATCTTGAATTTTAAAATTATGTGCTTAATAGTTAGAACTTGATAGTTGAGTTGTTCATTTAGATTATGATTTTATGATTATCCTTTAGTTTCAAATCAAGTAATCCGTTCCATATATTTCCATATAGGTTATATCCTCTTTCACTTGAGAGCCAGTAACTTCTCCATTCTTAATATTAATACTTTTGTTATATAAGCACTATGATTAAGACTTAAGATGACCATTACCTATGGAGTTTTATAATATAATAGGATACCCTAATAAGTACCAAGATCTTTTTTTCGTATACCCTAATAAGAGTTTCTACTTTATTTACGAGGACAAGGTTATTTTGTAGAATCTCCTTAAGGCAGTTACAATATTAGTTAATTCTTGTAAGTTTGGTAGTATGACTCATAACCTAGTATTACATAGTCATTTTGATCCATTAATGAAGTATAATTGAATGACACCAATTATATACTTGCATAAGAAGATAGTGTTATCCAGACTGTAGAACTTAGAGGCCCATACCCCCATTTGGTCGACTAGAGACTTAGACAAGGAGTTAGTATGGCAACTGTAGAGGCACAACATTGGACAAGTCTTATCTTCTTTGTGAACTTGAATTATTTTGTACCTTTTATTCATCATAATCCAGCGTACTTATATTTTCTGTACTGCCTCGACTTATGCTGCTGTTACAGCCTAGTTTTACAAGCTTATTCTTTATCGAGCTTGTTCATGACATGTATTATTGGGGGTTCACACTAATATATTATCTAAATCAGAATTAGTGTATTATGGTCTAGCTAACCTTAGTGTGCTTGGTTCGCTCTTCGCATGACTACTTTACGTGGATTGATATATAGTTGACTAGTAGACGAATATACTTGCCCTCTAGACATGTTCGAGCATATCGTATCGGTTACATAACTGTACTGAGATGAGCATGGGAATAAGAATTTACCAAAAATAGGATTTTAATCCGCAACTGCCTTGACAACTCCCTTTTTGAATTCTTTAATCGCCTTGAACCCCGTACTTGTATTCTATCACCTCCACCTTGAATTCTTTATTGTTGTTTTTCGTCTTCCCCTATTTCAGAAAGACGAACGCTCGTGCTTGGTATAAGTTTGATACACGGAGAGTACTAGACATACCCCATAGGCCAATCACATTACTTTGTGACTATCTTTTGTAATTAAGGGCATATCACATGTGAGATATTTTGTGTGTTAAAAACTTTTGATGATTGAATAAACACGATTAAATAATTTCAGAAATATTTTTCTTAAATGTATAGCCTTATGTGATAGATGGATAAATTCTAAATTTGGTAGAAATTGCATTGTCAACTTGAGATAAAATTTTTGATTGTGATCAAGTAAGCTTAGATTGAGAGATTTAAGTCAGTTTAATTTTAAAAGTTTTTAGAAGAATGATTAAGATGATGATGATTTAATAAATTTTGAAATCTTGATATTGCGGACCAAATATTTATACTTTGAGCACATGATTTAAATTTTGATTATTGAAGGTTGAATCATCAATTTAAAGTTTGAGGATAAATATAGAATTCTAGACTTGAACAATTGGTGAATTAGATTCAAAATTTTATAATTTGATGATTTGAATTAAAAGTTAAATTTTGATTGTTGGATCACCCATTTGAAATATTCAGGATGGAAACTAAATTTAAAATTTGAAGAGTACAGAATTCATAAGTTGAAAATTGGAATAATATTTGATTAGAATTATTTTCTATGGGAGATTATGATAGTTAAAATTGTGATATAAATCTTGATGTCGGTTATTTAAATCTTGAAGATGTCATATAGATTTGAATTAGATTTGGATGTTGATTATTTAAAAATCGAGAATAAATTATGATTGGTTAAATTTTGATTAAACAGTGGTTATTTTAAATTTGAAGTAATTACAATGGATTTGAAAAGATTTTGTTATTTAAATTTTTGAAAAAAATTGCGATAGACTTGTCTTATATATGAATGTGAAGGATTTAATAAATCATACCTTATTTTTAATTTTGAGGACGAAATTCTTTTAAGTTGAATAGATTGTAAACCCCCAAAAATAGGTATCTTGAGTGTATTTTGTATTTCTTATACTTGATTTAGATTATTCTTTTTAATCAATTAAAATCCAATAATTATATTAGGACACTTCACCGTGGTTTGGACATTAATAATATAGTATGTCCCCAAAATCTGTATCTTCCTTCATAGAAAGTATCCTACACAAGAGACACTACCTGTAGGATCCTTTCGTGGCACAAAAATTCGATCACTTGGTGTTAATATGATATTAGTGTAACGACCATAGATTAATTATTAAGTATTTAGATATTATATATATATAATTTAATTATGATTATTTTCTCATTTCAACCTTCCTACAATTAGCATCCCATAAATTTCTGTGCCAAATTAGGCAAATTTCCTTTTTTGTAAGATTGCATATCATTTACTATTAACCTATTTTCTTGGATAATCATTTAATTAATAACTAAGTTAATTAGATAATACAATTATTTGATTTATATAACTAAATAAATATCAAATTATTAATTATAAAATATTTTATAAAATATTTTTGGTGTAGTATTTTATTGCATCTTTACAAAATAATTTTTTAGAATTTATTTGGTGTGCAAATATTATTTTTAATTTTTTTCTCATTTATATATGTTAATAAATATAAGGTTATTATAAGTAGTAATAATAATAATAATAATAATAATAATAATAATAATAATAATAAAAGAAAAGAAAAGAAAAGAAAATCAAAACCCTAAACCCTAAACTAAATAACAACTAAAACCAAATACTAATAACAAAACCAAACAAAATCTCCCCAGCAAAACACCAGAAACCCACCCCCCCCCCCCCCCCCGCAGGCAAACCCCTCTCTCCCCACTCTCCCTTATATATATATATATATATATATATATATATATATATATATATATATATATATATATATATATATATATATATATAATCTAAACCATCGACCTAAACCCTAACCCTAACCCTAGTCTCCCCAGCCCGGCGCTGCCGCGCCGATCACCGCGGGCCGCCGTAGCCGGCCGACAGTCGTCGTCTGTCCCCGCGCGCGCCCCGCGTGTTCACAACAGCCGCTATCTCGAGCCATATTCAAGGTGATGTATCTCCTTCATCTCTCGTCCTTTTCTTGAGCGGTTTATTCGTGTACGTTCACAACCTAACCCTCTAGAATTTTTATTCAAGCGGGACAAGTTTTCGTGCCCTAGATTGGTCGAAAATTCAACCGAAAAATGGCCGAAAAAACTGACCAAAATCAGTCCAGAAACTTTAACCCAAACCCCCATGTTCACACCAAATTTGCCACCAACCTGTTTAATATTTTCAAAAACTAATTGAAAGATTTTTTTTCTCAATATAACCGAGAATTTTTCTGTTCTTTTAGTTTTTGTTAATTTGTTCTATGTGTTAAATTATTCAACCTCCAAAACGACCAAAAATTTAATTTTTTAAAACTATAATTTTGTGAAACGGAGTGCGCCCCGCCTAAGGGGACCATCTCATCGCATACCAATTGTACCGAAAGGTGCGTATGGTATATCCTGATATGTGGACTTTCACGGAAGCTGATTCAGACGTGTGCGCGCGTCGAAATCAACCCGTATCCGTAAAAAGTCCCCGTATCATAATTTTTGCAAAACATTTCGCTATTTTGTGTACGCTTATCGGAATGCAACAAAACTTAAGCCATTGGATTCATGGTATCACGCTGGTCCTGTGACCCAAGTTTCACGCGATTCTGAGACAGTTGACCAAGGTGCCTATTTGCAGGCCCTACGGTTGACTTTAAGGGCGAATTTGTGTTCGGCTCACCGGAATCTAAAATTGGACACACCATTGAGTTCGTATTGACGTTTAAAATTTATTTGACCTATAATTTGTTCCATTCATAGACCTTTACCTCTGACACGTATTTCGATGCAAAGTAGCCCACATGTTCCGCTTTGACCCAAAAATATCGTTTTACCCCTGTGTCCAAATTGGACAAAAGGGTAGACTTTTCTGACTATCTCACTTATTCTGGAGACGTTGGTGATATTTATTTCAGCATCCGGAGACGTTTATTCGGAGGCCATAGTTTCTAATCCTCTGTACTTGACACCTGGACGTTATACTATGTAGCTTCTTGTCAGGCAAGTATACCTTGTCATTGTACTGTGATTTATATTATATATGGTGCATGTATTTTATTTTTGGCATTTAGTTCATATATTTCAACTGCTATATAAACTGCGCGCCTAAGGATAACTTGGATAAACGACGCCGACGTCGTATTTTATCTTTATTATATATTATGCATGTTGACCTAGTTTTACGAGACCACCACATGATCATGAGACATTCTTATATTTTATTTGACTGTGACACATTTTTTACACGAGTTGTGAGTCTCATATAGATCACGGACTTACGTATTGACTAATCATTAGTACGTATGAGACGTGCGATAGGAAATAACTGCTGATAGAATTTGCATAGTTAGAAGACTTGGCAGTTATTAGAGGTCTTATCGTATCATGGATATGACATGCTTAGAGCATGGGATGGGGAGGATAACAAGTAAGGCGTTTGGGCTCCTTTGTACTTTTTTTGTGTAACCCGTATGCTCCGCCGGAGATGCGCGGTCATGATGACCCCTAGATTACCTGACGGCCTCTGACGTTTAAAAGACGTCATACTTTTTAGGTCCCTGAATCTCCGAGAGAATTATGTCAATCCCATTTTAGCCAGATAGCCCACGTGTTGAAAAGTTGTTCTCAAAGTGCATTTACATAGATGGTTAGGCGACCCTTGGATGTTTATTTTTAGTACTTTATTGGTATACTTCTATGTATCTTGTTACGTCCCTCTGAGTACCTGGTCTCTTTCCAAGTGTAGATGATCATGACTATTCGCAGGAGCACGGATCAGGACTTGCTACTTATCTCTCTTTTGAGGAGGTCTTCTCTTCGAGTCTCATTGTTCATTAGATGTATTTATTTTTGTTCCTCTTATATTCTAGTTTGGTAGTGAATTTGTCTCCACCCAACTACTTGCTCTTATCAAGCATCTTATACTTGATTCAGTTATATAGTTGATTGCTTATTCATTTTTATTTGATTTTTGTGGATGAGATTTAGTTATGTCATGTGACTTGTGATAAATATATACCACTTGTGAATTATTGTTCATAATACAGCATACGTATGTGTTCTGGTTTTCATATATTGGAGTCTCCATAAATATACGGTTGGCATGCTTACGTATTCCTAGTCCTACATATTTTGGGACTGGGGCGTGATACATGCGTATGACGATATCTTATAAATTGTATGTATAGGCGATTAGAATTACCCTTGCATCTGTTATGAGTTTATTTCAGTTTACATAGCTTGTATATTATGTATCTTGTTACGTCCCTCTGAGGACATAATTTCTTTCCAGATTTATAATATTGATTGTCGTAGAGTTCTTTTGGAGCTGCTGATGAGTATCATCTCGGTGTGCAGGTATTATGATTTGGTACGTGCATCAAATCTTTCGTAGTTATAAATACATGTTCTTGTTGCTTATTTATCTGTTGTTATAGCCTAGTATTTATAGACTCATACTGTTCATTTTTAGTCATTTCAGACAAGTGTTGTGTGGGGTGCACACCATAATACATGTTGTATAGTCTTATATTTTATATTCTTGTGGATTGAGACATATATATATATATATATATATATATATATATATATATATATATATATATATATATATATATATACATATACATATATATATATATATATATATATTGACCCTCACTAAACAACTTATACGTATTTGAGTTGGACTTGAGTCCACTTGATATGTCGTTGGCCATTGCCACGTACTGTAGTCCTATGTATTTTGGGATGGGACTGGGGCAAGACAATTCTGGTTCAAATTTTATGCTGATTCCTCGACCGAACACGCAGATTAAGGGCCACAACAATCATAAAATATATTCTATTACTGATCAACACTTGATCAATTCCTATGGCACACAACGAATATGCTTATAGCAACTCTCTCCGCTTGTGTCTATGCTATCTCTTCAAAATCCATAATTGCATTAAAATACTCAAACAAATAAACTCAGTAACTTCACAAAGCATTTTCCTTCTTATCCAACTTGAATATATATTGCATAATTTTTATCATTTCTTAATATAATCTTGCTCGCCACTTAGCCAAATCCATGACACAATTTATATCACCAAATTCAATCCAACCATTCCCAAACTTCATCAACATTCTCTGCCTCCATCAAAAGCATATCTCCCGCATAATCAAACTTTTAAAACCTCGCTAGGCAAGAAATTACTAAAAAATGCAACTGCAGACTAAAGCACCAAGGAACGAAATCTCGACTAGGGCCAACCTACCCAAGCACTATACCATACCATCCTACATCAAGGAAAACCAAAATCAACTAGATTTAATTTTCATAGAGTCATCTATATTGCCATTATCTATCAATATTAATATATCTCAATTCTTATAAACATTCAAGAACTTATCGCACTGTCTATACTTATCCAACCAATATTAAGGCTAAATCCAACGATATCTCCATTCAAATCCCAACTGTTTCATCTTACACAATCCAAACCGCTCTCCAAAGATCAATTTCTATTATCTAACAACTCGCCAAACTTGACTGTATCAAAGTTCCAACCATTATTATACCTCAATGCTCCGTTATAGAAGAATTTCACTATCTCCAAATTTACCACCAATCAATCCTCGTTCCTCTCCTAAGAATTTTTCCAATCCAATAATGCAGCTTACCAAATTTGAATATCTTACTATGCATACATTGACCGTACTTTTTTAATATGATCACAATCTTTTTTTAACATTATCTGCTTCAGTCTCACTTTAAATTCTAAAGGATCCATCCACGCTTAAATCTAGTTCCAATAATGTCATAATACAACCAACGAAAATTAATCGCCAAAATTTTCAACCAAATATGAAGTCACCATCAATCTACCCCAATGTCAATCTCAGTTCATAGTTCGTTTGCAACATATTAGAATATATATTTATCACCTCAACTTGAGTATGATCTACCAAGACAATCCAATGATAAGAAATTAAGACACAAAATTCAAATACAATCTTATTCTTCCAATCGCAACAATCCATCTAAATTTTCAAAATCAAATCTTTTCCTAGCCATATCTCCCAATCTTGTTATCCCATTTCTATTCTAACACAATCTATCTAGATAATTTTTCTTAAGGTCAGCATATCAATTTCTAACTCTCAACATTGGGACGTCTGCCTAACCACTATGCCAACTAACCTATAATCCACAAACATCAAGATCACTATCTCCATCGAATAACCATAAATCACTACACCCATTCTATGTCCCAAGGTTAAACATTATCTGACAATCTAAGGGACTCTACTCCGACAGAAAAGTTACTTCTAACTCAAGGCAGCTAAGGAACCAACTTACACCATCTCGCTAACATAATCATGCTCAACAATCTATGGGACAAAGTCTATCTAAAAAGGTCTCTTCCTATGGTCAATCCATCCAACAATCATTTTCGACTTCTCTCATAATTGATGAATCAATCCAAGCAACTCATAGTCCAAATCCTTATTCATACGGTAGATTCTACAAGTTCACAAATCATAAATCTTGATCGCAAATACCAAGTTATAAATCTCAATCCTCAATCACAAGTTATAAATCTCAATCATCAATTACAAGTCATAAAATTTTAATCACTAATCATGTGTCATAATCTCAATCACCAATCAGAAGCCGTATATCCCCCAATTCCAATCTAACTTGTACTCAATATCTATGCATCTAGTTCATTTGTATAGGCAAGATCAATTTAGAACCAATTAATATATCAATAAAATCATCACATTCTTCAATTATCTCAATCTTCATATCTATTCCAGTTAAATTATAGATCAATTTAAAAAATTCTTCTAAACTATCAATCTCGTCACCCAAAATCAATGATCAATCACAAGAAAATACAATAATCACCAAGCCGAGTTCAACTAATATCCATTCATGGATGCTCAAAGTAGCTTCAACTAAGTCATAGAAAACTTCAGTACTATCATCCAATCTATCTCTATTCCAAAAAACTAAAATTCTTCAAGACAATATAATTTAACGATTCAATGTGCTATATAATCACCATTTATCCAGCCATAATATCCGTGAGTCAACATCTGTAAATCTTCAATATACCTCTGTATCATCGAATATGTACAACTATAGGAAACATTTATTTGTTAAACTCTAATTTATTTTAACCAATGATATCTGTCAAACTAGATATCAGATCATCTCATTCCATACTTTAGATCAAATTATCTTAGACTATCTCAGGTTATCGAGCAATAGCTTTCCTATATCCTTAGGGTCATCTGCAAATGCTCCAATAAACTTTTACTTGTACTACCAAGCCTTCGTATTCAACTTTGAACTCAATTCAATCCATTCGAGCCATATTCAATACACAATTCATATTAATTTCTCAACCAAACCATCCATTCCATAAATTTAAATTCTTATCCAATGCTATCTTAATCTGCCAAACAACATTCTCAATCATCCGAACCAATCCAACAAGGGACATCTAAAATCGCATCCATCCAGGGATAACTCTTAACTCAGACCTTACACTATCCCATCAAATACTATTGACTCAACAATATCTATATCATAAATCCAATACATTCCTTAGGGATCTAATACACCACTCAAGGACCAAGCCACCAAGCACATAAATATCATATTCCACATACTGAATCAACATCCTTTCCAGACGTTCCATACCACGGTGGCCCTAATGGCCACAAACCTAACATCCACTGTTAGCCCAATGATTGTATCATATTTTTTAATATGGTTAGTCGATTAAATTTAGTATTATAATATCACTAACCAATCATAAAATCATTATAGCATTTATACTCTTCTTCCACCATTAGTGATATACGCTTATTATTTTATATATTAGTGATATGAGCTTCTCTTAAAGCCATATTAAATTTAACCGAGTTGCCATAATCAAAAAGAGGATATTGTTAGCCCAATGATCTAACTATATTTTTTAATATTGTTAATCGATTAAATTTAGTATTATGACATCACTAATACTCAAGCTATCACTATATTATTAGTACTTAAACTCAGCATAGTCCTAAAGTGTATTTATTGTATCATACTTGCTACATGTATATTGCTTTATTCGTCTAACATGTATTTGCAAAAAAGCAATAAAGCAAGATAAAATATGGACATATGCAATAAAGAAATCATAATGGGGGCAAAGATGACATCATCCTACAAGATTTTTCTGAACCGCCTACGACATCTCCGAAGCCACGTACTCGGGGGTTCCGTAGCCCGGTCAGCGAACGGAGGTCAAGGGGACAGCGCCCCCCGTGGGGGTTCGGGGGCGAAGCTCCCAAAAGGTATTCAGATTCCATAATCTTGGTATCTTAGGACAACTGTCGTCAAAGAAGAAACCATAATCCTATCAAGAGAAGAAGCTAAGTCATGCCATCATCATTTCAAGACTCTAAAGAAGCCTGCACCTGCCTAGTCTATCGAGTCTGTAATGAGTATTAGGAATAATTGTAAACACAAAAAATTAATGGCAAAATCGAAAGCTAAAGAAGAAAATAACCCAAGATCAATTTTGGGAAGAATTTGGATTATTCGTCGGATCTCCGCGGATCACCGTCGGATCATCCATTTTGTCACGACAAGTATTTCTATGAACATTCGGATCATCCGTCAGATATCCACGGATCACCGTCGGATAATCCGAATTATGACCGTTAGAAATCCAACGGTCTGATTTTGTCTCATCGATGATCCCAACGGCTATTCTATAGTCGTTACTGCTCGGGATCGGATCATCAAACAGTATTTTGCTAAATACCGACGGATCTTTCGATCATGGGATGAAAGGTGCTTTAATGCTCTTTTTTTGAGATGGCCTATATAAAGTCTTGAACCCCTTCATTCAATATTGATCCCTTTGAATCTAAAATTTTTAATCTACCAAAGGCTATCCACAAACACTCCACCAAAGCTTTTAATTTTCTATCCACAAATTGTGTAAAAGTTAGATATTTATATTTGTTGTAAGAATATCAAAACTATCTTGTAAGAGATTGAAGTGTACAAGCTTTCGGATCAAAGCTTGTGTGAAGTTAGAGAGCCTTCGGATCAAAGCTCTTGTGTAAGAAGTCAACGAGCCTTCGGATCAAAGCTCGTGGTATAACTATTTTGACAATAGTGGATTCAAGCCGGATAAGAGTTTTCGGGATTGGAGTGCCTCGAGGAGGATACAAGGATACATCGAGTGTCAGTATTCGTATTGCTTTACTTCTTGCACACTTAATTTTTAAATTGCATATAATCTATCATTTGTGCTTGATTTATTAGCTTGACCCTATTCACCTCCCCCCTCCCTCTAAGGTTACTACATCCACTTTCTGCCACTCGATAATCACTTGAAATCCAACTAAAACTATTCCACTTGAACGAATTAACTTATTTCCATTCCTTGAAGTCTAGGCACACTTCTTTCAATACTCATTACTCAATGCAATACCTCTATTGATATCGAATTGATCATCCAATATCCAAATTATCTTTTCCAATACTCTGCCTAACTAAAAACTCAAATCGTCATTGCTGCTCTTTGAACCTATCCATGGTTAACAAAATATCCATATGAGATTCATAACGTATATAGACTTATTATATAAAATATTCAGCAGAACATTAAGAGGGTCAAAAGATAATCGATCATAAAAGCACTTAGAGTTTATTAGAGAATCAACAAGGGTCCAAGGATGTAAAGTCGTGCTAAGATACAATTATGTCATAACCTGATTCTGTCAAATTATCCCGATTCTGTCGAATCACTAAGTCGCCACCAGACGATATGTCGTACAAGTCTAATTTACACTTGTACAAGGCAATGTCATTTATGCTAGATAGAACATCTCAGAATCAAGTCATTTTAGCAGAATTAAGCAAAAACAAAGTTGAATAAATACAAAATATACAAAATAATTCTCTTTATTGATAATACTATAGCAAAATTACAATAGCTCAAAGCCAAAAAAATAACTCAATTACAAGCACTATCTTTCTCTCAATACCATAAAATATTCCACAAGATTTATAACTGAAGAACTATACAAATAATGATATTTTATACATTATGTCATTTATAATCGATAAACCACATCTTTGTATGATGAGCTCCAACTCACCTAACAAAATTTTTGACATCTCAGAACTATCTAAGCTACTCCATGCACTTGCAGAATAGGGGGAAGGTCATTACATTGTCGTGTGCTGGTAGTAACCTCTAGCCCACTTAACTAAACTAGCACGGTTATCATGTTAAGTGCATATAAAGATTATTATATGGTCTTTCTAATTTTGCCTTAGGATCAGTTAATATTTCAAAAGCATGTTATAATACACATACAAGTGACATGTTAAGTTGTTTTAAAGATAAATATACATATTTGAACAAAGTAAATTGTATCCAACTTACCATCTTTTCCTGTAACAAAGTTATCAATTCATATTGTATATGTATCATAAATGTATCCCTGTATCAAACTGCTAGCCTTCATAAAACATAAGTGTTTTTCATCTATACGAACAATCTGATAGACCTACAAGCATATTGATATTAGCATACAGCTTAACTATATAAAGGTCACTGGCACCACAAGCCATCTTGGACTATTTTGGGATAGACAACTCCCTCTCAACGGCGGGTAGCTATCCCTCCTGAAAGTTTCTGAATATTCCCATATTGTGTCGCATCATTCCATCTCGGGTAGTTAACCTTGCTGAAAGTCCCGAAATACCCCATGCTAATACATCAACTACGGCTCCCAATGTTCCTCCTAGGCTGACACTGTCCCGGTGCTCCAACGATCGTTTGAGGAATCAAAATCTTATGCACAATTTGTCCATGACCATGCAAATGTGTGAACAGTTAAACTATAAAATATATAAATGGTACAGAAAATAAATAAATAAATAAATAAATAAATAAATAATAATGAACCAAACCTCTTTCCATTACCACATTTCATACTTCCATACTTTCCATTCTAGGGTTTAGCATATTTCTATACTTCCCAGTCTAGGGATTCTACTTTGACGCAACGGTCCCAAATATTTACCATATTTTTCATCTTTGAAACAAAAATACGGTTATTTTTTTGTCCATAGCAGCAATACAATATTCTATATGATAAGATAAAAGTATCACTACATTATACAAGTCTAAAACAACTGTGCAATAATCCATGTACTATAGCAGCAAGTTAACAAAAATGATACTACTCCCTTTTATCTATTTTGGTTCATTTTAATTAGTATTTAGTAACTCATGGCATAGAAATAAGACTAGCGACATCATTTACTAAGTTTGAAGGTAAATGAGAGAGTGAAATCAAAACTACCCACCATAAAAAAAGTTTTTTCCTCGAATATCAAGATCTCTGCATGCTTCTACTACATTAACCCAAGTCCAACCAAGCCTTTGAGTGAACAATCCAATCCAATGTATCACATTGAGTGGGTCATTACACTTATAAATAGCATCACTATATAGTGATAGCCACTTTAAACTAAAAAAACAAAAACAAAACCTTAAGTTAGTGTGTCCCACACTTATTTGGGCACTTTAAAGTGCTCGGCACTATATAGTGCCAAAAAAAATCCTCTCTCTAATGTATAATTTTAATTTGAAATCAAATCACCAATTTACACGCTAAAGATGTTGGCATATTTCTATGAGCTTTTTTTTTTCTTAGATAAATTTTGTACAACGCCCTCTAACTATTTGAAATTTGGGCCGACTTCATTATCGTTTAATATTAGTATTAGTATTTACAGAAAAGACCAAAAAGCCCCTATAACATAGGGATGGCTACAAATTTGAAATATTACTTAATTTACAGAAATGTCATTCCATCTTACCCCTACCCCCTCTCCCCACCATCATTATACACAAACCAAAGGAAAGCTACTATCTCTTCTCTATATTTTCTTCCTAAAATAACTAGGACATAAACAAAGTTTACCAAAATCCTCTTTTTTTTCTCCTACTCTCCTTCCTAATTCGACTATAACATCTTGAGGAGCTCTAAAACCATGGGGCATTCAACCACCCCTCCTCCAGTAAACTTCGCAAATCATGATTCTTATGTTTGAATGATAAGAAAAGTACAACTTTCTTTTAAGGAAAACTTGTATAACTTGTCTATTACAAAGAATTTTCTATTATAATGTATGTAATTACAAGAAAGAATTTCTTAGACAAGTATAAGATTCTGGAGATTGTAGTAGTGGAGGCTCGATCGACGCTTGATCGCTTTGCTCCGTTGACTATTCGACGCAAGGACGAGAAGTTGCAAAGTACTCTCGGTCCTCACAACCACTGTTGAGTAGAGTGCTTGCAAAGGGTGCTCGAAATGCTCAGGGGTCATGCCTTGGTTACACAAAACTGAGGCTATTAATAGACAAATCCAAAAAATGGCTAACTATTCATTTCACATGGAAATGAGCTTCACAGTCAAAAGCATTATATTTCCACGTAGACTATCTTCATGCGGGAAGCAATTTTCGTAACGCTTAGACTTCTTCAATAAAATGTTCTTCTAGAGTGGCAAACGTTTTGTGTGAAGCATGGACTAACTGCCACGTGATTGGCTATTATATCAGGCAAATAAAATACAATAATTACAATCACCTTAATTATGGTCGACTCCTCATTTTTGTAACATTCCTTATTGAATGATGTGTCGCCTCGGAGTTCGTAACATCTTCATAAATGCATATATTTTTGTAACATTCCTCGTTGAGGAACTTTCGGAAAAGATTGCTCATTTAGAAGGAGCAAATGAGTTATTGAGGAATGAAAACAATGATTTGTTATCTAAGTTTGACTCTTAAAACTCTTCTTTTGTTTCTTTAAAAAGTTTAAATGAAGCATTGATTCTAAAAATCAAAACTCTTACCTCATCACTAAAAGATCTCAAAGGCAAAAACAAGAGTTAGTATCTTTGCATGATTCCTCTATTGATACTTTAAAAAAATATGATAATTTTATCTCTTGAATCAATTGTTTTGAAAAAGAAGAATGATCTATTAAATGCTAAATTTGATTCTCTTACTACTTTGCATGATAATTTGCTATTAAAGTATAATAATCTTAAAACTAAATCCTCTCATGCTCACTTTTGAGATACTTATCATCGTATCATGTCACAAGACCACTATCATGCTTATTCCAATACGTGTGCACATACTTGTACAATGTGCTTCTATTGCTCTTGCATTAGTCATATGAATTTTACTTGTCCTATTCATAGGAGTTTTACTATACCAATGCTAGAATAAATGCAACTTAGGTTCCCAAAGCTAACCAATGTGGATCCAAGTTTATTTTGATACCAAAGTCTTCGTCTAATATTGTAGGTGGAGTTTCTTGCGTCGGAACATAGCACCGCGGAACATGTTGGTGATTACAAAACTAAAAAGGTCATCTCTCAAACAATTGTACCAATACAAACATGATTAGTTGAGCCACTTAATTTTGTAGAGTTAGTAATCAATAAATCTTTAACACTCTATGGCAAGATAAAGGACAATGGAAAGCCACTAGAAAATGTTTCGGGGAGGACATATTTCCCACAAAAAGAAACGACGCACAAAACCATCAGTTATTCTGAAAATTAGCATGCATATTGGGCATAATTTACCTCACTTTTTTTGTGTTCTCTTTTGTATTTTTTCATGCATTTGATAGTAATATGTCCTAGAAATCAGTTGAAAGTTCCTTCGATTTAATGTATGAGTGTATGTTTTGACATGTTGATTATTATTATGCCAAGTTACTTCATTATTATTATAATTATAATTATAATTATAATATTTATGTTTGTCTAGTAATGTCCATAGAAAGAAAGTGGCGGATGATGGAGTTGTGATGAGATCGCATTAATGAAAGCCAAATATTTGAACAAGTTTTGTTCTCTTAAATGTTCTTAATCATAGGATTCTGAGAAGACATTAGTAGATCCGAAAGACCAGTACACTCTATGCCGACTCATACGATAAATATTACGAAAAATTGCAGTCAGAGCAATAAATTTTATATTTGTTGTGAAAAGAGCATAAAATTTGAAAAAAAAATTACATAGAACATAGTATCGCCAAAAAATAGGACGCAAATAGTGTGTAAGTTACCCAAAATTATTAATTACTCCATAACCAATTAAACGGGTTATTTAAGTTAAGATTTGTATGAGATTTTTATTATTTAATACATTAACGTCGACTTACGTCCTAATATTTGACGTAACTTAAGGACTTGTGTCCTAATATTTGTTTTTTATTTCTCATTACAGAATTTGAACGGGTAGATTTTTGTTCTCAACATTTACTTCAGTAATAAGTATATATATTCAACACACAACCCAAAAAAATAATTACTAACGCACTAAAATATGACGTAAATCCCTGACTTACATCCTATAATTCCGCGTAAGTATTAAAAATTCCGCTCTTTTTAATTACACAACTGATTAATACTAAATTTAATTATTTTCGTTACTAATGTCCTATTATAGAACGTAAGTTAAATAGTTATTATTATTATTTTTAAAATTATGCACTTACGTCCTATTATAATAGGACGTAAGTTGATAGGTTATTATTTTTTTTTTAAATTTCACTTACGCACTAAAATAGGACGATTGTGTGTTGTATAGACAAATATCATAAAATTTGTCTTTTATGAAATAAACGTAAACTCGGATGCTTTAAACGTAATTTTCTGTAAATATTACCGATTCTCAGAAGTCACGAGTTTGGAAGCAGTTAAACAATAGTATTAAGTGCTCTTTATAAGAATTGAGTTCACTGAACGACTATAAGAAAGGAATCTCCAATGGACTAACATGACAATAATTTGAGTTGTCCGCCAATAGTTGAGAGAGAAAAAAATGGACCTATTCTGAACATACTTTCCATCTCCTTGACTTCTTTTTTTTACTTGCCACACAGAAAAGTACCCACAAAGAACAAAATCAAACACCAAAAATGAGTCTGAATATCCAACAATTTATGTTCAACCAAGGATACCTAAGGAGCAGAGAGGCTCAAGATCCCTTCACATATGATTCGAAGTTTACTAGGAAGTATCAGAAAATATGAGAACAAACCACTGGCTGAATATAAACAGCACCTTCCAGCTGACAGCAACCACCAGCTTCTTGTAACAATGATTGAAAGACTCAGCCAACCATCTCCCAAATGAGGAGGTATTTACAACCACAATTTATTTTTATGTTGAAGCAATCAATCAAGTCTATCAAATTGTCGACAAATATACAAAATAATTTGTGTCCATATACAAAATACAACATAATAGCCATTGAGCTCTGCCTTCTACATCATCTTAATTACTCTTGCCTAGAACTTGAAACAAGAGAGAGAGAGAGAGAGAGAAATACTATAACCATTCATCCCACAATGGAGAACAATCATGTCAAAAACCAAACTACAAAAATCAGCATCACAATACTGTGTAAAACTAAACTTTTAAACACTAATCCAAAGGAAGAAAAATGCAGTCAAAAGCAGAACGTCTATTTGAGATCATATAATTGACCAGATCTTGACATACTGCTGTTGCTTTTTGGTCCTCGGTCGCTTCAAAGAGTAGCTTTGATATATCAATCTCATCTGTAGACCATCATAGAAGCTCAAGTCTGGAGCTACATCCGGGATGCATATCTGATACAACGGTGATATTTCGTCAGCTTTGACGTTTTGCTCAACAGTGCTGATAAAAGTGTACAAGCAAGACGAATCATGGAGGCATGGAGCATAATCACAATTGACCAACTAGACGCGAGCATGACAGCCAAATCGAGGGAGAGGTTCTCATGAATTGTTTATTAATATAAGCAGCCAATGGCCCTTTGTACAGATGAAGGAAGAAGAGGGCTCATAATTCGAACAGATGAAGGAAGAAGAGGGCTCATAATTCGACACCAATTGAGGGTTTTGTTGTCTTGTGTGTGTGTTGAATCGACAAGAAATGGTAGATTTATATACCCTCATGAATAAAATTGAGCAAGGAAGAATTTGCCGGTTCAATTGTTTGTGGGTGGGTGGGATGATTTAACGAAAATGAGGACGAAACGTCTGCTAAATAGGAATACAGATGAGTTGCTTATTGAGTAAATAAAATTAGTGCCCTCCAAATAAATTGGTCATCAAATAGAAGCCATCCAATCAAATAAATTGGTCTTCAAACACAGCTTAAAATGTGGAGAGAGAAAAAACTCCCCGTGAGCCAGAGTTGGAATCAAAACTAAACCCTCTAAAAAAAATTGTAAGATATTGAAGAAAATTCTCATGTGAACCTAAAATCCTTGGGAGAAAAATGAAGGTAGTTTAACAAAGAATGTGACATAAAGGTTCACGCTTCTTTGAGTATAATATTGGCTATATTTTTAAAATAGTCTTGATAATGTGTCCTATGTCAGCTGTAGAATATTTTGGAGTAATTGTTATATTTTTTATTGATAATCTTTTGGCTATCTATAGCCTTACAACCCTTCATCTTACATTAATACCCCATTAAAATTCCTTGTAGAATATTCTAATATCCCCACAAATATACCAAGAATATTCTAATATACCAACAAATATATCAAGAATATTCTAATATACCAACACTCCTCAAGATGGGCGAAAGATATTCACTAAGCCCATCTTGTCACATCCTCTAATCATATCTGCAGAGCTAAGCCCCTTGGTCATATTGTCTGCTACCTGCTCCTTGGTTGAAACATGACCTAGCTCCAGTAGTCCACGGTCCAACGTCTTCTTGATGAAGAACCTATCGATCTCGATGTGTTTGGTCCTGTCATGCTGCACTGGATTGTTGGCGATACTGATAGCTAACTGGTT
Source organism: Iris macrosiphon (assembly GCA_036927795.1). Lineage (NCBI taxonomy): Eukaryota > Viridiplantae > Streptophyta > Magnoliopsida > Asparagales > Iridaceae > Iris > Iris macrosiphon. The sequence continues at coordinate 125,470,292 of JAYESA010000014.1, read as the reverse complement.
GTCACACCACAGCTTCATCTTTGCTCCTTGATCCACCTTCAACTCTACCAACATACTCTTCAGCCATAGCAGCTCTGCAACACCCAAGGCCATAGCTTTGTACTCCGCTTCAGCTGTCGATCTTGTTGGAGTAATTTGGATTGGATATTCCTATCTATGATGAGAATGCTAGTTGTGGGTTTGAGGCTATATATAGGTGTCTCCTGACCCTAAAATATCTCTTTCTAAAAAAACAACATAGCAACAAGGAGAGAAAATGAGGCAAGAGTGTCATTGCAACATTGGAGAGGAGAAAGAAGAATTGGAGGCCGTTTCGAAGAAGGAGATCAGTTTCGGGTATTTCTCATTGTCTTTCTTCTTCGTGGTTATAATCTATTTTCTGTTCCAATAGAGTTGTGGTGATCCGTTTGGATCGGTGAAAATTTTTTAAGGAGTCGGTGTATTTCTTATTCCATTAGTGGAGGCTTTTCAGGATTGGACTCCGATCGTCCAGTGGTTTTTTAGCAAGGATTTTCCACGTCAAAAATCTCTGTCTGCGATTTGTGTTTGACATTTTTTGGTTTGTGTATTTTGCTCGGTTCTCTCGCAGGTACTCTCTGGTTTGGTGAACGGTTTCCGCACTTTCGTTCCCAACAAAGTGATATCACAGCCAGGTTCTGGAATTTCAGAAGGGTGTCAGGAGTTGACAGTCAAACCAGGGAAGAGAGATGGACGTGAAACCGGTGCGCATGGTAAACCTGAACGGTACCAACTATCACTACTGGAGGAGCAAGTGGAGGCCATGCAGGAGGAGATGAGTTCCTTGGAGACCAACTCTACTTATGATCTGGTGCGGTTGCCAAAGGGCAAGAAGGCTTTGAAGAATCGATGGGTGTTCAGAGTGAAGCAGACAAATGATGCTACTCGCCCTCGATACAAAGCGAGACCGGTAGTTAAAGGCTACGGTCAGCGAAAATGCGTAGATTATGATGAGATCTTTTCGCCAGTCGTCAAGTAGTCGTCTATACGAGTGGTGCTAGCATTGGCAGCCAGTTTCGACTTGGAGGTCGAGCAAATGGACGTGAAGACAACATTCCTCCACGGTGATCTTGAGAAGTTACATGGGGCAGCCAGAGGAATTCTGTGAGAAGGACAAGTCACATTTGGTCTGCCGGTTGAGGAAGAGCTTGTATGGTCTGAAACAGGCTCCAAGGCAGTGGTACATGAAGTTCTAGTCGTTTATGGGAGAGCATGGCTATGCACGGACGACGTCAGATCATTGTGTTTTTGTGAGGTACTTCGCCGAGGATGATTTCATCATTTTGTTGCTTTATGTTTATGACATGTTGTTGGTGGGTCGAAATGCCACCAGATTAGCAGAGTTGAAGCGTCAACTGGGCGCGGCCTTCTCTATGAAGGATTTGGGCGCAGCGAAGACTATTCTTGGGATGGAGATCAGCCAAGAGAGAGAGTCCAAGCTGCTACACGTGTCCCAAAAGAAGTACATTCACCGGGTACTTCAGCGTTTCGGGATGGACGGGTCGAAGAAAATGAGTAACCCCTTGCGGCTCACTTTAAGTTCACTGAGGAGCAGTGTCCATCTACCGAGGACGAGAAGAAAGATATGGAGCAAGTTCCACATGCCTCAGCCGTGGAGAATCAAACATTGCTCACGCAGTCGGCACAGTTAGCAGGTACACTTCCAATCCTGGAAGGGTACATTGGAGTAGGGTCAAATGGATTCTACGATATCTTCAGGGTACTGCCGATTGGAGACTTTCATTTGGTGGTGACGAGCCGAACCTGGTTGGATATACCGACGCTGATATGGCTGGAGATGTAGAGACGAGACAATCGACTTCGGGCTATGTGATGATGTTTGCTGGTGGAGCAGTATCGTGGCAGTCGCGTTTACAGAAGTATGTTGCCTTCTCGACGACAGAGGCAGAATACATTGCGACGACGGAGGCTTGCAAGGAGGAGTTGTGGATAAAGAAGCTGCTGCAAGAAATCGGGCTAAAGCTGTAAGCCCCCTGATTTTTCAGAATTTTTAATTTGGATTTTTCATAATTTTCTGTAATTTTCTGAGATTTTCTGTAATTAAAACTAAGGTATTTTGAATTTAAATAATTTTTAATTGTTGTTAATTAATATTAAAATATTATGAAAATAATATTTTATGGTGTAAAATGGAAAACCAGACATAGGATAATTTTTCGGGAATTTATTGGATTCCGGAAGCATTTTTAAAGCCCTAAAAACTAAGTAGAAATAAACCGAATTAAACCCTAGAAATAAACCGGATTTATTTCCAAAATAAACCAAACCAACCCAGACCCGGTTCAGTTGAACCGAACCCAGCCTTATTGGGTCGGGTCGGATCTAAACCCGACCCGAAACCCGACAACCCGTACCCGCACCTAAGCTTAGGTGAATCAGGTCGGATCCCCGCTGACCCGCCGACCCGACCCGAACGGAACCCTAATCGAAATCCGAAATTTATTAATGTTCCGGCCCTATTAAATTCCCCTCTTCCTCTCCCTATCGGCCCGCCGGAACCCTAGCTCAGCCACCACCCAAATCCGCCTATCTCCGCCGCTCGCTTCCTTCCTCCACCGTCTTCTTCGCCCAGCCCTCGACGATCCCCCACAGCCATCATCTCCTCCGTCCCCGACTCGCCTAGCCTGAACCCTAGCGACCTCCTGCTCCTCCGTCCAGCCTCCACCTCATCTTCCCCAACCACCGACCTAACCTCCCCGCTCCGTCGACGAGCCCCAAACCCCCGACGCCCTAGCCGCCTCCCTCCGCGAGCAGCCCCGAGCCGCTCCGGTCACCCTCGGCCGTCCCCCGACCCGCAGCAGCACCCTCTCCTCCTCCCGCTCCACCATCGAACACCCCGTAGCCCTTCGTCCCCGACGACTCTCTCCCGTCTCCTCCGCCTCTCTCCTCGATCCAGCCCCCGCAGTACCTGAGTCAAGCCCGGCCGCCTGAGCACCAGTCCCTCCGCTCGAGCAGACGAGCCTTCGCCCCGAGTCGCCGTCCTCCGGCGAATCCCCCGACCCCAGCCAGCAACTGCCAGTCCCCGCTCCGCCCTCCTCCGGCCAGCCACAGCGTCCCAGCATCGAACCCTAACCCTAGATCCCTGTGCAGACACTGTCGTGTCGTGTCAAGACACGCGGACACGAGAATTTCAGGTTCCACGGAGCCCTGTTCAGGTAACCCGTTCTGTCTCCTCGTTACCCCGTTTTCCGTTCCGTCAGTTGTGACGCGTAGGCTGTATGACCCCCTCGATGCCCGTGCAACCCGCTCGGTGCATCGCGTCCTTTGGCGATCGCGAACCGCGACCCAAAAACAGGAAAACCAATGCACTGTTTCACCCCGGAACTGAGTGCGCCCCGCCAAACGGGACGACTTGGTCGCGCGCGGTCTTCACCGAAACGTGCGCGCCGTTGATACGGACGTGCGAAATTTCGCAGAAGTTGATTCGGATGTGCGTGCACACCGGAATCAACGCGTATCCGCCAAAAACGTCATGTATCCGCCTGTTCTGGAATACGTTGTAACTTTGTGTACACACGTCGGATCGAGACGAAACTTGCGCCATCGGACTCGTAGCAATACGCTGGTCCTGTGACCCAAGTTTGGTTCGATTCTGAGAACGTTGACAAAATCGCGTATCGTGGGCCCTACAGGCTCCACTTGACGGGCAATTTTGTGATCGGCTCATCGGAATCCAATTCTGGAAGTTCCGTTGGGTTCGTATCATCGTTCTGGACTTGTTGACACTAAGTTTGACGAATTTGGAGACCTTTGACCCTGACAAGGTTTTTCGTGCAAAGCGGCCCACATGTGGACCCCGCTTTGACCAGAAACTGTCATTTTTACCCTTGTATCCAAATTCAACTCAAGGACAGGCGTTTCTAGCTATTTGATATTTTCTGAATCTGATGGTGATGTTTATTTCAGCAACCGGAGGAGTACCTGCAAATCACACTGAGACCAGAGCTACAGTTGGAGCCAGAACCCCAGGCAAGTGTACCTTGCCTACATTGCAGTTCTTGTTACATATTTCCTTGGTTTATTTATATTGTTGTACATGCTTGACCTAGGACCGTGTGACTTACTTAGCGTCCGATTATTAGTCGGGTGCCAACACTGTACGCAGAGTTGTGTACGTCACCTAGAGATGTTGATTCGTGACTCTTTACATTCTCGTACTTGTCTTATCAAGTACATATAACCCAGGACACTTGACACTATTCATGAGACAGAATCTTCCTGAGATATTCATGGTGAATCTGTATAGGATGCAGGATTTGACATAGACATTATATTCATAGACATTAGATGACTTGCTGCATTAGATATGATCGTACGTGACATGGACATGATGCATCGTGGACATGAGACGTGTGGTTACATTGGGTGGGGAGAGACATACAGGCTACAGGCTGATCATATATATAAAACCCCTATTATTGTGAGGCTCAAGACTCTAAGTCCGAGCTTGGCCCATTACTCATTATTACTGCTACCGGCTCTCCGACACCGAGCTTGTAGTGGCTCAGCCTGAGTACTAGTGATGCTCCCACTTGCATTTCACTTAGATGGTTGCATATTTACCCGGTTTATTCCATTTACTATCTCACTGCATTCATGTTTGCTTGAGTTATTTTGTACCTTGCTATGTCCCCTGAGGACCTGGATCCGGATTATGTCCCCAGGATTAGCAGAGGAGATCCACCCAGAGTTATACAGTACAGAGCATTAGCAGGAGCAGGAACAGGAGCAGTTACTGGAGCAGAATCAGGATCTGAGGACGAGATCATACCAGAGGATTTCTCCTGAGTATTGGCTTGAGATACTCATTTATTTCTGTTTCTAGTTATTTTATTTTCAGTCTATTGCATTGATGTATCAGACTTATTCTCGAATTGTTCTCCGAGACACTTTTATTGAGATTTGTTAGTTTATTTTATTTGCATTTATTCTGGCATTTGATCTGTGTTTATCTGTTGTGGATGAGATTAGAATAGTATGTGACTTGTATCATTGGACCTATTTATTGTTGTACTACAGCTTAAGTATGCCCCGATGGATCCATTAAATTGGGTTTGTCCATCGGTTTGTGCTGCTGGCCATTGCCACGTGTCTAGTCCCTCGGTATTTTGGGACTGGGACGTGACAAAAGCTGGAACAATATCCTTTGTTTTGCGATAGTGAGAGTACTATTCACCTTATGAAGGACTAGACATTTCATTGCCGGTCCAAGCACATTGATACCCGGTATTATTGGATAAGGGATGTGGTTGACAAGAAGGAAGCGGCGCTTGAAAAGGTCCATACAGATGACAACGGAGCAGATATGTTCATAAAGGTTCTACCAAGAGAAGTTTGAGTACTGGAGGCGGATCGTCGGGATAACGACCCCCTCCACATAGTTGTGAAGGGAAAGAATTGTTGGAGTGGGTGGGGTTCCCAACCTATGTGGAAAATACCTAGGAGTAGGATTGAGTATTTCTACATATAATAGGAATACCTCAATTTATTTGGATTGGATATTCCTAAATATAATAGGAATATCTCAATAGATTTAGATTTGATATTCCTACATATAATAGGAATATGTCAATGGATTTGGATTTGGATTGGATATTCATATCTATAATAGGAATGCTAGTTGTGGATTTGAGGCTATATATAGGTCTCATAGCCCTAAAATATCTCTCTGTGGAAAAAAATATAGCAATAAGGAAAGAAAATGAGGCAAGAGTGCCATTGCAACATTAGAGAGGAGAGAAAAATTGGAGGCCGTTTAGAAAAAGGATATCAGTTTCGGGTATTTCTCGTTGTCTTTCTTCTTCGTGGTTATAATCTATTTTCTGTTCCAAAAGAGTGGTGATCCGTTTTGATAGGTGAGAAGTTTGTAAGGAGTCGATGTATTTCTTATTCCATTAGTGGAGGCTTTTCAGGATTGGACTATGATCGTCCCGTGGTTTTTTCTGCAAGATTTTCCACGTCAAAAATCTCTGTGTCTGCGATTTGTGTTTGGCGTTTTTTGGTTTGTGCGTTTTGCTTGGTTCTCTCGTAGGTACTCTCTGGTTTGGGGAACGGTTTCCGCACTTTCGTTCCCAACAGATCTGGCCACCACCGACTGCTTCTTACTCCTCCAAAAGACCAAGTTGCCTCCTACAAATATACAATAGCCCGAGGTAGACCTCTTGTCATCAGTACAGCTAGTCCAGTCAGAGTCACAGTACCCCTCGATGCTCAAGTGATCATTCTTCCTGAATATCAACCACTTTCCAGGGGCACCCTTCAAGTATCTCAGAATCTGGTACACTGCGTCCATATGACCCTTCCTTTGGTCATGCATGTAGCGGCTCACCACACTCACTGTAAAGCAGATATCAGGATGTGTGTGGCTCAAATAGATCAACTTGCCCACCAGTCTCTGGTATCTGTCTCGGTCAACTGGTTCTCCAGCCTCAGCACACAGCTTGAACCCCTGGTTGATCGGCGTCGCTGCATGTTTGCATCCCAACCCCTGGCCGTAGATGCCGCAATTGTGACACTTGCCCTTCTTGTCATGCGTGCCGTCGGATGTGTTAGTCGCTGTCGTCGTGCGTGTCGTCGCGGCCACGGCTCTTTTGCTTGCCGCGTCCGCAGCCACCGCCGTCGGAGGAAACCTCGCCTTGTTCCTTCCGCTTCATGCGCGCGAGCCATTCTTCTTCGGAGACGAGTAGGCGGCCACCCGTGCTGCGAGAGTCGCCGTCGAGATCATACCACTCATCGACGACTAGAAGCCGACCGATAAGCTCTTCAATGGACGTCTTGAGATCCACAAGGGTCTCAATGAAGATGGCAACTTGCGTGTACCTAGGTGGAAAAACACGAAGAAACTTTTTAACTACCTTCTCTTCGGACACCTCGTCACCGAGTAGTTGCAGGTCGTTGACGAGTCTCGTGAGCCGCATCGCAAAGTCCTCGACGGACTCGCCGTCCTTGAACTTGATCGTCTCAAAGTCGGCGCGAAGTTTCTGTGCCTTGGCCTTGCGCACGCGTTCGACCCTCATCCGCATGGTCTTTACAGTGTCCCATGCTTCTTTGGCAGTGTCTTTCACCGCCAGTGTCCACAGCATCTCCGACGGTATGGCTTGGAGTATGGCAGACAGTGTCACGACCCGATCCCAATAATCTGGGTCCAGTCGGATCATGCCCAGCCTGCACCGTTGTGAGACGGCGGCAGTAAGCTGTATCAATCCGTAGTAACACCCAGACATCCAGAATACATGAAGGAAATTCAATTTTTTTATTGCCAAGTCTGAGAGAGAAATTCATTTACAATCAAGATCAAACAAAACATGGTCCAGGGTTATTACTTCAACCCTGCTTATTACAATTGGAAATAAAAGGGGAAACACTAAACATCGGCCTCCTGGCAAGGTTCAGCTAAGGCTTCAATACTCTGGTCCGGACCATAAAAGGTATCATACTCATCATCGTCACCGCAATCACCTAAAATTTGTTAATCTCCAGTCAGGAGGGAGCAAGAACATATATCCAATTCCAGCATCTTAACGATAATTAAAATGATGCAATGAGATAGTTTTGAACAATATTTATATTTTTTTGTATGCAACAAATATGAAACAAGAACGGTAAATGTCGATGAAGCAATGATGACAAGCTACAATCACTAAAAGTGTTTTGAGAAAGGTAGCATCCCGTGGCCGGTCTGGGTTGGAGGCAATCTGTGTTCGCGTGAACACGGTGCGGCGTTAGTCCAGTGAGGTTGGACTTCAGCTATCCACAATGATGCAATAAGGGGGCTTTGACCACGGGTGCTAACTTTACTCCCCAGTTCCCAAGGCAATAGTCAATGAGTCAATGAGTCAATCAATCCATCAATCAGTCAATCAGTCGGTTCCGTGAAATCAAGTGTCATCCCAATATTTCTATATGACATGCAACATATTTAATTACAACTAAAATACCAGTTTTGAATTATATGAAACTTGCCTGGAGTTGGTTGGTGACGCGAGTGAGGTGTCGCGACGGTCTTATCCTTAGTTACAGGGACCTACAATTATTAATAATCTGATTTTAGAATAAAACAAAGGGTTTTAATCTAACTTGATTAGTTAACTAAGTTAGTGATTCAATCCACGATCGAGAATAATAATAATTTGTATTAGTGATTTAGTAAAACAAAACCCTTTTTAATAATAATAAACTTGATTTATTTTATCGTAGAAAAATACTTTATGGTAAAATGTCGTTTTGTTTCTGATAGGATAATAGGGAAGAACGATTTTAATAAAAATAATATCGTTTGTTTTTAGCAATTAATTTATAAGAGAAATAATATTTTGGAAAACATATTATATTTTGAATACTGAAATCATTTCAGAATTATATATTAAATAATTACTAAGTAGTATTTAAATACTAAAAATTATTTCAGAAATTATCGATTAAGTAATTACTAATTTACGTAATATTAATAAGATTTTTATTATATAAATATATAATTAATATACGTATTCGGAGATCGTTGAATCAAATCGCTAATTAATTAACCAACCAAAATCTACTAATTAACCGTAACTATCAAATTCTAAGCTATCCCGGGATTGACAGAGCTTTATTCTGTCAGTCCCGGTCGGACAGGGCAGCGGTTTTGGAAGGGACAGACGCTCGGATAGGGGCACCTACCGGGAAGTTGATGGAGGAGCACCGAGGGGAGGCCTCGGACTCGGGATCGGAGTATTTCGAGTCCGACACGAGATCCTGTGTCCCGGACGCGTGTCCTGGCTCGAAACCGTGTCTAGGTCGTGTCCGCGGCGTGTCCGGGCTTGCTGGAAGGCACGCCGGGGCTGGTCGACCGTCGGCGAGGTCACGGCGGGGCTGCGGCGGCTCCGGCGAGGGCTGGGCAGCTCTCGAACGGCGGAGCTATGGGGCCGGCGTCGGGTCTGCGGGCAGCGGAGGGAGGAAGAGGAAGAGGAACTGGAAGAGGAGGAGGTGGCTCGCCTGGGGGGTCGTCGCAGGGCTGATGGCAGCGGGGTCGCCGGACGAGCTCGCCGGAGAAGATAGATCTAGGGTTAGGGTTTTTGGGGGAAAGAAAGGAGGCGGAGGGGGTCTTAAATAGGGGAGTGGCGAGGGGGTCTCGGCCGGCGTCGTGGCGGCGAGAAAATCGGAGGGGCGACGTGGGGGTGAGGCGCGGTCGTGGCGCCGGAGAGCGCGGTGGCCGGCGGAGAATCCGGAGAGAGAGGGAGTCGTGGGAACGGTGACAGCGGTCCGGGTCTCGGGTCGGGCGCGGATCCGGTCAGACCGACCCGCCCGACCCGCTATGGCACTGGGCTGGGCTCGCTGCACTGGGCTCGGCCCACTGGGCCGGGCCGGGCCCGAGAAAAATAAAAATAAAACAAATAATAATAATAATAATAATAAATATAATAAATAATAACAGAAATAATTAATTAATTATAAAAATAGTTTTTAGGCTTTTAAAAATAGGTCTGAGGCCCAATAAAATCCCAGAAAATTACCCTAAGTCTGGTTTTCTGTTTTACACCCAAAAATGTTATTTTCTTGATATTTTAATACTATTTATTAACAATTAAAAATCCTTTATTAGTTGAAAACCTTGATTTTAATTACAGAAAATTCTCGAAAAATTCCAGAAAATTAGGAAAAGTCCAGATTTAATAATTAGGGAAATTCAGGGGGTTTACAACCTACCCAACTTATAAAAATTTCGTCCTCGAAATTTACTACAATTGAAGGGAGAAACAAGGGTAAACATGCCTTAAAACAGATGAGGGTACTTCTGCCTCATCTCAGCCTCTCGTTCCCAGGTGGATTCGCCTGGGGAGTGGTGGAGCCACTGAACTTTGACCAGTGGAATTACGGTGTTCCGCAACTGCTTTTCCATACGGTCTATGATCCTCACTGGCTGCTCTGGTACTGTAAGACTTGGTCCAATCTCCAACTCTGAATGATCCAGGATGTGGCTCGGGTCCGGAATGTAACGCCTCAGCTGCGATACATGGAAGACGTTGTGCACACCTTCAAGATTAGGTGGTAACGCCACTCTGTATGCCACCTCTCCAACTCTGCTCACTATCTCGAATGGGCCGATATACCTGGGACTCAGTTTTCCAGCTCTGCCAAAACGGATAGTTCCTCTGGTGGGGGAGATCTTGACGAAGACACTATCACCTGCTTCGAACTCCACAAGTCGGCGACGGCTGTCCGCCCAATGTTTCTGACGATCTTGAGCCACCCGAAGTCTGTCTCTGATCACCTTGACTTTTTCAGCCGCATCTGTAATCATCTCAGGTCCCAGCATGACTCGTTCTCCTACGTCGTCCCAAGCCAAGGGAGTGCGGCAACGACGTCCATACAGAGCCTCAAAAGGAGTCATGCCGATGCTGGCCTGGTAGCTGTTGTTGTAAGCAAACTCTACCAAGTGTAGGTGGTCCTCCCATGATCCTCCAAAATCCAGGACGCAAGATCTCAGCATATCCTCTAACGTCTGGATGGTTCTCTCTGACTGTCCGTCGGTCTGTGGGTGATACGCAGTGCTGAACTTCAGTTGGGTCCCCAGACTCTCTTGCAAGCTCTTCCAGAAGTGAGAAGTAAAGCGGCTGTCTCGGTCTGATACAATGCTCACAGGAACTCCATGTATCCGGACGATTTGTCTCATGTATAGGGCAGCTAACTTCTCGGTGGATAAACCAACCTTGAAGGGAATGAAGTGGGCAGACTTAGTCAATCTGTCTACGATCACCCAAATAGCGTCCTTCCCCCCTTGGGATCGAGGCAATCCTGACACAAAATCCATAGTGATGTGCTCCCATTTCCATTCTGGAATGGGCAGTGGCTGAAGAAGTCCTGCTGGTCTTTGTCTATCTGCTTTCACCTGCTGGCAGATCAAGCATCTGCCAACGAATTTTGAGACATCATTCTTCATTCCATACCACCATACGTGCTCCCGTATATCTCGGTACATCTTATTTGCTCCAGGGTGGATGGAATACTGTGAGCGATGCGCTTCCTGCATCAGCTGTTCCCTTAATTCACCAGCAGGTACACAAAGTCTGGTGCCATTCCTCAGTGTCCCGTCGTCTGAAATAGAGAATCCCTCCAGTGTGCCAGCTAACACTTGGTCCCTGAGCTTGCACAATGCTCCGTCCTCGAATTGAGTCTCCTTGATTTTGTCTATCAAGCTAGACTGCACTTGCAAATGCATCATGGGGAAGTCAACGCCGGGTACTATTGCTTCCCGTCCAAGCTTCTTCATTTCCTCTGCAGGCAATACGAGTTCTAAACCCAGCTTCTCCATGTCCTCCAGTAGGTACCGATCGGTTGTCAAGAACATCGCCATCGGATATCGACTAAGTGCGTCGGCGACCACATTAGCCTTTCCGGGATGGTACTGTAGGCTGATATCAAAGTCCTTCATGAGCTCCAACCATCTTCTCTGACGCATGTTGAGCTCCTTCTGTGTAAAGACATACTTGAGACTTTTGTGGTCCGTGTATATCTCTACTCTTTCGCCGTACAGGTAGTGCTTCCACAGCTTCAAGGCGAAGATGACTGCTGCTAGCTCCAGGTCATGCGTCGGGTAGTTCTTCTCATGAGTCCGTAATTGCCGGGAAGCATAAGCAATTACCTTTCCATGTTGCTGGAGCACACATCCTAATCCTTTGCCGGACGCGTCGCTATAAATTGAGAATCCTCCTGATCCTGAGGGTAGCGACAAAATTGGTGCTGTTGTTAGCCTTCTCTTCAGCTCTTCAAATGATGCCTGGCACGCTTCGGTCCAGACGAACTCTTCATTCTTCCTGGTTAGCTTGGTCATGGGCTCAGCAATCTTTGCAAAGTCCTTCACGAATTTTCTGTAATATCCAGCTAAGCCCAAGAAGCTTCTGATCTCTGCAACTGACCTGGGAGTATTCCATGTTTCCACGGCAGCTATCTTCTTGGGGTCCACTGATATGCCTTCTCCTGTGACAACGTGGCCGAGAAAGTCCACCTTGTCTAAGAAGAATTCACACTTGGACAATTTTCCATATAGCTTCTCCTTTCTGAGGGTTTCCAAAACTATCCTCAAATGCTGCTCGTGTTCTTCCTTGGTCTTCGAATAGATCAGAATGTCGTCAATGAAGACAACGACAAACTGGTCCAGGTATTTGTGGAAGACCTTGTTCATGAGATTCATGAACACTGCTGGGGCATTGGTAAGACCAAAGGGCATGACCAAGAATTCAAATTGTCCATACTTGGTGTTGAATGCCGTCTTTGGAATGTCTTCCTTCCTCACCTTGATTTGATGGTAACCCGATCTGAGGTCTATCTTCGAGAAAACCTTAGCTCCACTCAGCTGGTCGAAGAGGTCGTCGATCCGGGGCAGCGGGTACTTGTTCTTGATAGTGATGTTGTTCAATGCCCGGTAGTCTATGCACATTCTAACTGTCCCATCCTTCTTGGGTACAAACAAGACTGGTGCACCCCAGGGTGAGGCACCGGTCCTGATGAATCCTTGCGCCTGAAGCTCGTCAATTTGGTCTTTCATTTCCTTGGACTCCTTGGGATTCACTCGGTAGCAGCGTTGGGAGATTGGTGCTGCGCCAGGTATAAGATCGATCGAGAATTCCACATCTCGATCAGGGGGTAGCCCTGGAAGATTGTCTGGGAAGACGTCTATAAACTCCGCTATGAGAGGATGAGGGGGTCCGGTTTCTTCAGTGATGGATGTGTAGGACACACATTCCACGCCTTCAGGTGCTCGAATCACTTTGAGTTTAGGTCCTCCAGGTGGATCTAGAGTTACGCAGCCTTCTCGACAGTCTATCAGAGCATGATGTTGACTAAGCCAATCCATGCCCAAGACTACGTCATAGTTTGGCAGAGGCATTATTAGGAACTGAGTCTGAAACTCATGTCCTGAGATAGTGACTGGGCAGCTACAAGTCTCACTAATGGGTATTGGTCCTCCACCAGTCATAACCCTACAGATTATCTTACTTATGCCAGTAACTAGATGGTGTGCAGAGATGAAGTTTGCAGATATAAAACTGTGTGATGCTCCAGAATCAAATAATGCTAAGGCAGGGTGCGAATGAAGTAGAATGGAACCTGCGATGACATCTCCTTCCGTCTCGGGTTCAGCTTCTGGCTCTTCCACAGTCAAGGCAAAAGCTTGCCCGGCTCTGTGCTGGTTGTAGCGCTGCTGCTGGGTAGGCAGTGGACCTCTCTGCTGTCCAGCTCCAGTTTTGTTGTATGCTGTGGGGCAGTCCTTCACTTGATGGGTGGCAGATCCACAAGCAAGGCAGTGTCCCAATTTCTTCCGGCAGATCTCGGCGGTATGACCTGGCCTTTTGCAGTAGACGCAGTTGACCGCCTTTGGTTGGTTGTACTGATGCGCTTTGTTGGCCGCTGCTGGCTGTTGCTGCTGGGACTGCTGGGGATAGGAGGGCCTATTGTTGTTGTTGCTGTGCCTCTTGTTGTTGCCCTGATAGCTGTTGCTTGACCCTGGATGCTCCCTCTTGGGTCGAGCAGGTGCACTGGCCTCTACATCTTGGGCCACCTTCAACATCTTGTCATAAGTCTTCGCACCGTTAGCAGCTACTAAGGTGCGGATCTCTTCACGTAGCCCGTGCCGGAACTTCTTAGCACGTTCTACAGGATTGTCCACCAGGTGGCTTGCAAACCTGCCAAGCCTGTTGAACTCAGCCGCATATTCTTCAATTGTGCGGTCTCCTTGCTTCAGATCTTGAAACTGCCTTCCCATAGCTTCGAGGGCAGCCTCTGGAAAGAACTTCCGCTTGAACTGCTTCTTGAATAGCCGCCAGGAAATCCCTCCAGCTCGAAATCTTGGCTCGTTGCGGTACCAAATGTTGGCCAAATCTCTCAGCTGGAGTGCTACGGCCTCAACCATGAGGTCGTCTGGGAGTCGAGCGACGCTGAGGAGTCGCTCCATATCATCTAGCCACTCGTCTGCGTAGATGATGCCTTCGGTCCCCTTGAAGGGACGCGGGTCCAACTTCTTAAAGTTTTCCACCGTTCCAACCTTTACCTTGGCAGGCTCTTGTTCTGACCGGGATGTTTCTAGCGCTGCCATGGCTACATTATGGGCGTTTTCCATGCCCTCTCTCATAATCGCGGTCTGCTCGCGATTTGCTTCAGCTTGGGCCCTCTGGGCTTCAAGAACTCCTCGTAGCAGGCCTACGAGTTCAGCGGGGTCCACCGGCACAGGTGGTGCAACAGGAGGAGTCACATCGGCTGGAATCGATGTGGTCCTGGGAGGAATGGGTGGAGCTGCATGCACTACTGAAGTGTAGGCAGCGCGGGGAGCTCTTGCAGCATGGGGGCGATCTGTGAGCTGCAACGGAGAGGGGTCGGACTGAGCTTGATTTGGGGTGTGCTCAGAAGACGAAGCCTCATCTTCTGCTGGGCCGGAACGGGTTGTCTTTCCTCGTGCCATCTTCTGGAAGGTTTAGGAAGCAAGCATAAGCAAGGTAACCTATGTTCTATAAGCAAGCAAAAATAATTGTATATATGTATAGATAGAAGAATTTTTGGTCCTATGATGTGACAGGTAGAAATTTTTTTTTTTTTTTTTTTTTTTCCAAGAATTCTAAGTGTTCTAATTGTTTCTAGAGTCTGTTTTCCTAAAGTCATACTAAACCTAAAGTCAAAGGCAAGTCGGTTTGTTTGGCTAGCCTAAGTTGACTAGACCAAAGGTTGTAAACTAGACCTGCATGGGCCACCACTGAAAACATGTCACGACCCGATCCCAATAATCTGGGTCCAGTCGGATCATGCCCAGCCTGCACCGTTGTGAGACGGCGGCAGTAAGCTGTATCAATCCGTAGTAACACCCAGACATCCAGAATACATGAAGGAAATTCAATTTTTTTATTGCCAAGTCTGAGAGAGAAATTCATTTACAATCAAGATCAAACAAAACATGGTCCAGGGTTATTACTTCAACCCTGCTTATTACAATTGGAAATAAAAGGGGAAACACTAAACATCGGCCTCCTGGCAAGGTTCAGCTAAGGCTTCAATACTCTGGTCCGGACCATAAAAGGTATCATACTCATCATCGTCACCGCAATCACCTAAAATTTGTTAATCTCCAGTCAGGAGGGAGCAAGAACATATATCCAATTCCAGCATCTTAACGATAATTAAAATGATGCAATGAGATAGTTTTGAATAATATTTATATTTTTTTGTATGCAACAAATATGAAACAAGAACGGTAAATGTCGATGAAGCAATGATGACAAGCTACAATCACTAAAAGTGTTTTGAGAAAGGTAGCATCCCGTGGCCGGTCTGGGTTGGAGGCAATCTGTGTTCGCGTGAACACGGTGCGGCGTTAGTCCAGTGAGGTTGGACTTCAGCTATCCACAATGATGCAATAAGGGGGCTTTGACCACGGGTGCTAACTTTACTCCCCAGTTCCCAAGGCAATAGTCAATGAGTCAATGAGTCAATCAATCCATCAATCAGTCAATCAGTCGGTTCCGTGAAATCAAGTGTCATCCCAATATTTCTATATGACATGCAACATATTTAATTACAACTAAAATACCAGTTTTGAATTATATGAAACTTGCCTGGAGTTGGTTGGTGACGCGAGTGAGGTGTCGCGACGGTCTTATCCTTAGTTACAGGGACCTACAATTATTAATAATCTGATTTTAGAATAAAACAAAGGGTTTTAATCTAACTTGATTAGTTAACTAAGTTAGTGATTCAATCCACGATCGAGAATAATAATAATTTGTATTAGTGATTTAGTAAAACAAAACCCTTTTTAATAATAATAAACTTGATTTATTTTATCGTAGAAAAATACTTTATGGTAAAATGTCGTTTTGTTTCTGATAGGATAATAGGGAAGAACGATTTTAATAAAAATAATATCGTTTGTTTTTAGCAATTAATTTATAAGAGAAATAATATTTTGGAAAACATATTATATTTTGAATACTGAAATCATTTCAGAATTATATATTAAATAATTACTAAGTAGTATTTAAATACTAAAAATTATTTCAGAAATTATCGATTAAGTAATTACTAATTTACGTAATATTAATAAGATTTTTATTATATAAATATATAATTAATATACGTATTCGGAGATCGTTGAATCAAATCGCTAATTAATTAACCAACCAAAATCTACTAATTAACCGTAACTATCAAATTCTAAGCTATCCCGGGATTGACAGAGCTTTATTCTGTCAGTCCCGGTCGGACAGGGCAGCGGTTTTGGAAGGGACAGACGCTCGGATAGGGGCACCTACCGGGAAGTTGATGGAGGAGCACCGAGGGGAGGCCTCGGACTCGGGATCGGAGTATTTCGAGTCCGACACGAGATCCTGTGTCCCGGACGCGTGTCCTGGCTCGAAACCGTGTCTAGGTCGTGTCCGCGGCGTGTCCGGGCTTGCTGGAAGGCACGCCGGGGCTGGTCGACCGTCGGCGAGGTCACGGCGGGGCTGCGGCGGCTCCGGCGAGGGCTGGGCAGCTCTCGAACGGCGGAGCTATGGGGCCGGCGTCGGGTCTGCGGGCAGCGGAGGGAGGAAGAGGAAGAGGAACTGGAAGAGGAGGAGGTGGCTCGCCTGGGGGGTCGTCGCAGGGCTGATGGCAGCGGGGTCGCCGGACGAGCTCGCCGGAGAAGATAGATCTAGGGTTAGGGTTTTTGGGGGAAAGAAAGGAGGCGGAGGGGGTCTTAAATAGGGGAGTGGCGAGGGGGTCTCGGCCGGCGTCGTGGCGGCGAGAAAATCGGAGGGGCGACGTGGGGGTGAGGCGCGGTCGTGGCGCCGGAGAGCGCGGTGGCCGGCGGAGAATCCGGAGAGAGAGGGAGTCGTGGGAACGGTGACAGCGGTCCGGGTCTCGGGTCGGGCGCGGATCCGGTCAGACCGACCCGCCCGACCCGCTATGGCACTGGGCTGGGCTCGCTGCACTGGGCTCGGCCCACTGGGCCGGGCCGGGCCCGAGAAAAATAAAAATAAAACAAATAATAATAATAATAATAATAAATATAATAAATAATAACAGAAATAATTAATTAATTATAAAAATAGTTTTTAGGCTTTTAAAAATAGGTCTGAGGCCCAATAAAATCCCAGAAAATTACCCTAAGTCTGGTTTTCTGTTTTACACCCAAAAATGTTATTTTCTTGATATTTTAATACTATTTATTAACAATTAAAAATCCTTTATTAGTTGAAAACCTTGATTTTAATTACAGAAAATTCTCGAAAAATTCCAGAAAATTAGGAAAAGTCCAGATTTAATAATTAGGGAAATTCAGGGGGTTTACAGACAGGGCCATCATGTCCTCTCGGTACTCGGCGATCCCGAGCTCGATTGCTTGCCACAAGCCCTGCGCCTGCAGATTGACTCTCATCAAGAGAGCCCAATCCCCATAGTTCGTTCGTGTCAGCATGAGGTAATTTACTTTACCCCCTCTCTCCTTCACTACCCGCTTCATGATGCGGCCGTCGCCGCTTCCTCTGCTGCCATCGTCGATCCTGGCGCACGGTGGGGACTTGGGAGGAGAACTTGATTCAGCCATCGTCACAGGAACGGATCACTTGACTGGATCTGATACCACTTGTTGTAGCCTGGATGCTGAAACAAGAAATAGAACACGAACAGAAAGAAGATAATGTTTTAGTGTTGTGTCACCTTTTCTTTTGTTACTTGCATGAAGTTATATACAGTGGATGAAGCAGCTAACTCCACATCTCACGTACCCACTCACCATATTTCTAGCCACACACACAATGAGATCCACAATTCTAACTACCACTAACAAATCAACCTATTCTTATGCCACTCTCGGATCATGGCCATGAGACAATAAATGTGCAACAGGATTAAATCTAACAATATTTAATTTATTCTAGTATCAAGTGCATATCTATTATGTTCAGTTGGAACTATAGGAGTTATGTTTATCACTTCATCCTGTCTATGTTTAGAAACAAATTTGAAATTATGCATTGTACTATTTCCGAATATGGATTGTTCACGAAGAAACTAGAATATATGTGTTGACTGGGACTTGCTGCAGCTACCAACTGAACATTTGGAGACTGAAGACAATGATTTTGGTGATATCAAAATGGAAGAGGACCGATCCAAGATGTAAAACTTCTTCTAGGACTGAACAGCACCAAACACATCATGATGATGTGATTGAGAAGATAAACATGCCAACCAGGGTTGATGTCAAACTTGGGCCATATTTGATTAATATGGATAGGACCTTCCTTCATTAACCCCTATACGTTCCTAATGTCTAGAGAACTAGCCTCCAAACATGGAGCATTTAGGACCGACAAATTCACTGCTTGACAAGATCGACAAGTTGTGTTAATTTCACTCACAGGACTTGCCAACCTATGTTGTTAATCTTTTGGTCACTTTCTAGAGCTACTTTCTCCATTATCTCCCTATTTAATGTAGTTGTCTCCACTTCTTCCTACAAGTTTCTCAAGAAGAACATAATAAACCTAAGAGAAACTCGTGCAATGAAGTCCATGTCTTTGTCGTTGATCAAAATTTGAGTAAGCTACAAGCATACCTTTGATCATGCAATTATTTATCTCGGGCACCATGTTGAGTAAACTGCAAAACTAACAGAAAGTCTTTTTTTCTGGTACCATGTTTAGTGTGTCTACCAATGTTCAAAATCTAGAATTTCATAAATATGTGTGTGTGTGTGTGTGTGTGTGTGTGTGTGAGAGAGAGAGAGAGAGAGAGAGATCTTCAATTAGTTTCATGTTTACACCAACTAAACATGTTACATACATAAAAAAAAACCTGGGCAACTCACTTGTTATCCCCATGTCTATTAGTGAGTGAGTTCATTTACTGTTGTACCCTCACTTGGTATCCCCATGTCTATTAGTGAGTGATAAGACATTTTTTCTTGTGAATAATACGATTTTCCATTATACTCTTAGCAGCAATCATTTTAAAAAAATTAAAATTAGAATTTTGGAGAATAGATAATTTGACTCTCCCTACATTGATTCAAAATGTTATATATGTACTTCAATCAAGTAACTCAAGAACAGTGTTGTCTGAAAAGAATTTTAAGTTGTGAATATGAATTGTAATAGGTTTACTTCTTCTGATATCTTTCTCTGTCTGCTTGAAGATGTTGTATATCTTTTTCTCTTTCAGCAAGTAGCTCCTTTGATTGCTGAAGCACCTCTTGGTCATATTCTGCTTGTTCTTCCATCATCCTCTGGTACTGCAAGGCCTCCACCTGCAGCGCAGCTTTCTCCTCCTGTAATCTAGTAATCATGGCCATTGCTTGATTTGCTGCAATTGCGGAAGCGCTTCTTTCTTCTTCTAACTCCTTGTATAGAAGGTACAATGACTTTCGGTCCAACTCAAGCTGCCGCTTCAGTCGATCAATTACACTTTCCCCCTCAATTTCACTAACTATACTCCCGTCTAGGGATTCCAAGCCAGACTCATTTCTCTCAATAGAGAGCCTCTTCGTGATGTTCTGCAACACTGCAGAGCTAGACACATTCCCCTGTAATCTTGGACTCGGGCTCAAATCATTCCATGGAGTTTCAAGACCACGAGCAGCAGACATTTGCGAAATTAGTAACTTTAGATCATCATAAGCTCGAAAAGAATCCCTTCCCGTAATTACTTCGCTGACATTAGGAGATGGCAAGTTGCTCTTATTACCAGTTGCAAGTTTGTAAGCATCATTTAGATCCATATGATCAGGCATAGACGGACAGGATTCACTAATTTGGCTAAGATTCAAATTTACTTCAGTAGAATTCAAGGAGTTGGAAGCCTGTTCGGTTGAAATTGTAGGGAAGCAAACAACATCATGATTTTCTGAAAGAACAGTTGGTGATAAGATGATTAGACATGTTCAACTTAGAAAACTTCAAGATTTACCAATCTAACAAAGGAGGAAAATATGAACTAACCTTCTCCGGTTGGAACTTCTGAAAGAACTCTTTCGGATATGCTTTCACAAGGATCAGGAGGATTATTCCTCACTTCAATGTTGTTCCAATTGATCTCTTCACGACTATGCTCAATGGCCACAATAGATGTCTCTGAAGATACATCATGAGACCTATCAATATCAACTAGCTGCTTCTCTGGGATTGGAAGAGATGACTCCACTGTGATAGCATCAGTATGGATCAACTTCTCGAGAGAGATATTGTCTGAAAGAGTCTCTGATAACTCATTGGAGATAAAAGTGTCAGGCTCTGGTTGCAGACATCGACTCATAACATCTTCCTTGAGATCTCCAATTTCATGGCTGACAGTAATCCCACCATCATCATCTGATAATGGAGCTTCTGACTCAGAATCAGATGTGACCTTAACTTCGTTGTATCCAATACGAGACAGATGGTCAAAACCATGATTCCCTGTATGATTAATTATTGTTGAATCCAAAGACTCTTCTGGTATCTTGTTCAATCGGACTTGATGATGCTTATGTCCTGTTGAGTTTGACAAAGAAATGTCATTTTCGTCAACATTAACTTTGATGGGCTTGTTTTTAAGGAACTCAACAGCATCCAACTTGTTTCTCAGTTGTGCAGAACAATACGGACAGTGGTTTGTGACTAAATAATCAGAATCAGGATCCCTATTCAGTAAAGGAAGTTCCGCTATGTCTCCTTCATAAGAACTATTTGGAAGACTGAAATCATCAACATTGTCATCAGGATGTGTCTCGATCTTATCCACCAACAATTTATACGCAGGGGTGGACTGCTTCTCCGTGGCAAATGGAATGAGGCATCCTTCACAAATTTCATGAGCATTAGCAAGCTCTTGCTGAGCACGGTAATAAGAAAACAGCGAGATTTCTGATTTATGAGATTCACAAATTAAATCCCTATAAAATCCTGGCTTCTCTTGACCGAATATATGATCCAGCCTTGAGCATAGCAAGCATGGGGTTTGTAACTTACAGAAACGAGCAAATTTTGTGACTAGGTACGAAAATACAGCATTAAGAAACAGAAGTAGTAGCAAAGACCATTCTAGAACAGCATATGATAGAACAGATGAGAACCGGCGGTAGACCTTATGACTTTCAGTTTTTGTCATTGAAGCCATGACCATAGAATCACTTAAACTTCCCAGTCTAGACAAAGAATGGCCAAGCAGATAAGGCGGATATCACCCAAGAAAGAAGACAAATTTACACTCTCCAAACTGTGAAATACACTGCAAAATCAACGTGATTGAGTAAGTGCAACAAAAGACGATAGTAAACTTAAGAAGAAAAAAACAATAAATAAGATTAGAGATCTTTGCAAAGCCCAGTAGTCAATGTAGGTCGAAGCATATAATCAATGCAAATAATGTTAACAATAACTGATTCACTCTTCTTAACAAATGGATCCAAAGTTTTCTTGGAGTGTCATGCTATTAAGTTTGCATCTATTACATTGATTTCAGTAAAAGGTGTTTTGAATGCTTGCTAATATGATTCCACAGAGAACAAATGCCAGTTATTAGTTTTCTTGCAACATGGAGGCTCTTTGAGTTATTTATGCCTGGGATGCATTTTAACCAACAGATTTCTGGATACCAAATAGTAAAGTAATATCTAAATGAGCAACATACAATCTATAAGAGCCATAATTCAGCTTAGAGGTACAACTTCTACAAAAGGGTGGCCTTTGATGAGAGGAAGAACTCTAAAAAAGACAATTGGTGAAGGAAGGGCTTAATATGTGAGTTAGAGGAAGATGCTAGGAAAAAACAAAACAAAATATATCTCCATTGGAAATCAACAATGACAGAAACAAAAGAACATAAAAGACAAAACATATAGTGATAAGTAATAATTGTAGAGAATTGTTCACAAGAGCATTGGGAATGTCATTCATTTCCGCTGTCTTAATGTGTCATAGATATCAATGCAATTCCCTATAGCAATTTGTTTGAAAAGTCAGGAACATAAACAATGTATATAAAATAATCAAACCGAGACCGAGGGTTGAACATGGTTCAATGTCCTTAAGACAATATTCGTCCCGCACAAGTGCTTACGGTTTAACGGCGTTAGTCTTCCAGGATACAACGGTACTCCTCCTCCGGTAGCAGCACTTCAAACCGCAAAAACTGATGAAGCAATGATGGTTGTCTCTCTCTCTTGGACTTAATGCTTGATGTGTGAATGAGTTGTTTGAACGAATGAATCAAACACTCATGACTATGCTTTTATAAATAATGAAGAGACACAACATGTGAAGAGACACACTGTTTGGAAAGGATACATCCTTTTGAACAGACACCCATTAGAAAATTAATTAAAATATTTTAATTAATTTCTCATGTCAAATTATTTATTCACTTAGAATATATTTTTCCAACAATCCCCACATGAATGAATATTTGACTGTGCATAATACAAACAAATGCAGACTCAATACAAACGCAGTGCAGACAGAGAGAGAGATCATTTGAAAAGTTATTGTATCAGGATAGGTAGCTTTTGGCCTTGAACCTTCCATTGTGAACATTTATCGAGTTTACTAGCCGTCCGGTGAACATGATGTCTTGAACTATTCAGCTATTGTTGTAAACTTGAATCAATAAATATCACACAACCCCTTTCCGACCAAGATTGCTTCTATTTATTTGTTCATTTTGGTCCTGAACATATGCCTGGTTTCATGAGTGTACTTAGAAAATTCAACCTTATAATTCTCATAGAAGCGGCCCCACTTCTACACTCACGTAGGTGACTTCCTAATAAGAGTATCCTGCTATACCCCACTTGAAATTCAAGTCATAGGAATCATTAAAAGCAACGCTTACCCTAGTATTCTTTGCAAGCGACATTGTTATCTGTCATCCTAGAGAATGGTATGAGTAATTAAATACTCGTCAGTGTCATTTCGGAATTTTACATAATTAGGTTGTCCCTTTGAACCTAGATCTTGGGATCTCCAGTCAACTAGGTTGGGTTTTCCTTTATGGAATGTCTTTTATCATAAGATTGAAGCCCATTCCCCTCGATGACTTATAAACTTGCTCTCTTGTCAAACCTTTAGTTAGTGGATCCGTAAGGTTTTCCTTTGATTTTACATAATCAATCGTGATTATGTCATTAGAGAGAAGTTTCCTAACGGTATTGTGATGTCTCCTGATGTGTCTTGATTTACTGTTATAACTATAACTACGTGCCCTACCAATGACAGATTGACTATCACAATGTATACAAATTACTGGTACGAATTTTGGCCATATTGGAACATCCTCCAAGAAGTTTTGAATCCACTCTACTTCTTCACTTTCTTTATCTAGAGCTATGAATTCATATTTCATAGTTGATCTCGCTATGTATGTTTGTTTTGAGGACTTCCATGATATTGTTGTACCTCCAAGTATAAAGATATATCCACTTGTGGATTTTGAGTCTTTAGTATCAGATATCCAATTTGCATCATTGTACCCTTCGAGTACAGTTGGATATTTAGTATAGTGCAATCCATAATCTTTGGTATATCTTAGATATCAAAGTACTCTAATGATTGCCTTCCAATGATTTTCTCCTGGATTACTGGAATATCTACACAGTTTGTTAACTGGTTGAGCTATGTCTGGTCGCGTATAATTCGTGAGATACATTAGGCTCCCAATTATACGAGAATATTCTGAATACTTTCTCCTGTATTCTTCATTAAATAAATATTTAGATCTACTGGAGTATTTGCAATGTTATTATCGTTTTGATTATATTTCTCTAAGATCTTCTCAATGTAATGAGATTGAGATAATATCAGCCCATCTGGCGTTTTGGAAATCTTAATTCCTAATTTAACATCTGCAACTCCCAGATCTTTCATATCAAAGTTTTTGATTAAGATCTTCTTTGTATCCTGGACCATGTTGTGGCTATTGTCTATTATCAGCATATCATCCACATATAGGCATATAATGACATATCCAATTTGTGTGTTTTTAGAATATACACATTTGTCACACTCATTAATTTTGAATCAATTTGACACCATTACATTGTCAAACTTTTGGTGCCACTGTTTAGGTGCATTTTTAAGTTCATATAGAGACTTAACTAGTTTGCACACCATTCTTTCGTTACCTCCTACTATGAATTCTTCTGGTTAATTCATGTAGATTTATTCTTCTAAGTTACCATTTAGAAAGACAGTCTTTATATCCATTTGATGTATTTCAAGATTGTGCAATGTTGTAATTGCAGCTAACATCCGAATTGATGTTATTCTAGTTACTGGTGAATATGTGTCAAAATAATCAATTCCTTGTTTTTTATTATATCATTTGACAACCAGTCTTGCTTTATATTTATCAATAGTTCCATCAGCTTTCATCTTCCTCTTGAATATCCACTTGCAGCCTAATGGCTTACACCCTGGAGGAAGATCAACCAATTCCCATGTATGGTTTTGCATGATGGACTCTATTTCACTATTGATAGCTTCTTTCCAAAGTGGACCCTCTAGTGTAAACATTGCTTCTTTGAAAGTTTGAGGTTCATTTTCTAACATAAAGGTTAGAAATTCAGGTCCAAAGGACTTCGATGTTCTAGACCTCTTACTATGTCTAGGCTCATCTTTCTTATCTGCATTATTTTGACCATCATGTCTAATATCATCATGATTTCTTTTTAATGTTTCTCTTTCATTTATCTTTTTACATGGAAAGATATTCTCAAAGAATGAGGCATTCCTAGATTCAATAATTGTATTATTATATACCTCCAGAATGTCTGACTTATGTACGAGAAATCGATAAGCAGAACTGTTTCCTACATATCCTATAAGTATGCCATCGAAGGTCTAAGGACCTATCTTGACCTTTTTAGGCAACATAATTGCCACTTTTGCAAGGCATCCCCAACTTTGAGGTATTTATAGGAAGATTTTCTTCCTTTCCATAATTCATATGGAGTTGTATCTTTTTTCTTGTGGGTTACCTTATTTAAAAGGTAATTGCCTGTAAATACAGCTTCTCCCTACAAGTAATCTGGTAGACCTGAACTCAATAATAGAGAATTCATCATTTCTTTAATAGTCCGATTTTTTCGTTCAGCAATTCCATTAGATTGTGGTGAGTACGGTGCAATGGTTTGGTGGATAATTCCATGTTCTGCACAGAATCCTGCAAAGGGTGTTTCATATTCACCACACTATCACTTTTAAGAAGTTTAATCTTTCGATTACGTTGATATTCTACTTCAGATTTGTATTGCTTGAACATATCTATTGCTTCATCTTTTGATTTCATAAGATACATATAGCAATATCGAGTACTGTCATCGATGAATGTGATGAAGTACTTCTTCTCATTTCTAGTTTGTATGTCTTTTAGATCGCATACATCTGTATGGATTAAATCCAACGGTTCTGTATCTCTTTCAACCGAATTTTGAAAGGAAGTACGGGTTAATTTTGCTTATGTGCATAACTGTGAAATATATGCATTAGTTTCCTGATTGAATCATAATTAATATAACCTAATCTACCATGCCACATATGAGAGGACTCAACAATATAAGAAGAATTAATCATCTTATTAGGCATAACAATCACTACATTCATTTTGAAGAGGCCCTCCTTGAGGTAACCCCTCCCCACATAAATCCCATTCTTAGTGAGTACAAATTTGTCATATTCAAATATCAACTTAAACCCATGCTTGCTTAACATAGATCCGGAAATCAGATTCTCCCGAATATCAGGAACGTGCAGAACATTGTTAAGCTTCAATTCCCTTTTCGAAGTCATTTTCAGAATGATCGTCCCCTGTCCTTCAACCTTTGACAATGAAGAATTTTCCATAAAAAGTTGCTCGCCTTGGTTGACGCTTTAGTAGGTGCTGAACATGGCATTTTCAGCGCAGATGTGGCGGGTAGCTCCAGTGTCAACCCACAACTCCCTTGAACAGAGCTTCCAATATGCTTGCGTTGTTTCCCCTTTTGTCCTGTCTCCAAGACATTTATCCTTACTTCTATAGAAGAGGTTTTATCAGTACTTCTATTGTTCTATTATATTTTAAGTCTGACAATTAGATCTGCCTATTTTAAGTCTGACAATTAGACCTGCCAGTAGCATATCCTTACGTTTATGTTTTAGATAGTTCTTATAATCCTTCCATAAAGGAGAAAGTTTCTCAATTACATAAGATACATGAAACGGTTCACATAAGGCCAAATCTTCGACAACCAGTTCATGGAAGATACATTGCAGATCTTCAACCCAACTTGCTACAGTTCTGGAGTCAACCATGCGGTAGTCTAGAAATTTGCCTACTACAATTTCTTAGACCCTGCATCCTCTGCTTTATATTTTTTCTCTAGGGCATCCCAGACCTCTTTTGCAGTCTTTAGTGGACTGTACACATTCCATAGATGGTCGTCTAGTCCACTTAATATGTGATTCCTGCATAGGAAATCTGCATGCTTACATTTTTCAGCATTTGCAATAATATTGTTGTCAGTTTCACCTTCCTGTATAATAGGGACTGTTTCGTTTAGAATCTTTGTCAGATTCAAAGTTGTTAAATAAAACATTTTCTGCTACCAGCGCTTGAAGTCGGTTCCATTAAACTTTTCCGACTTTTCTCCTTGTCCGATATGAATAGGAGTCGAAGTGATCATCACAGTGTTTTCAACTGCAGTCATTTTGCCTATTACAATATAGTAGTACAGACCAGTAAGTAAAAATAAAAAATAAACTTTAAATTGAGAAATATCAAGATATTCTTAAGAAGTACTGTTATTGTTTTTAGTAGTTCTTTGAGTACTGTTTTAAAGAATAACACTGCTTCTTAAGGAGGCTGTTATATAAGATATGTTCTTATATTAAACCAATTACAGAATAGTAATGTTAACTTAAGGACATTGATCTAAATACATTATCTCAGAACAACCAATTAATGACTTTCTACCACAGTAATGAAGTTGTTAGACCAACAAAAGTGTATAGTATGGAAGAAGAAAAAATTCTTCTTACATCTCATATAATGATTTGTCTTAAAAAAATTCCACACAGTAATGAAGTTGTTACTTTCTACCACAGTAATGACTTTCTAAAAAATTGTAAAGTACAAAAGACTTTGAGTATCATTTATTTATATTCTTGTCAACCAGAAGACATTGAACAACTTTGTCAAAACAAAATATATTCGTCGCAACCAGAGGACATCCAAAGGTTTTAAAAGTGGTATTTAAAATAGTCTAGATTCTCATAACCAGAGAATAAAGTTTATGCATTAGACTTTCCATGCATTAGTAAAATTTTAACGTTATCTTAAATGGTTGTTCAATTCTCAGAACCAGAGAATAGAATTTCAGAACCAGAATAATTGTAATACTATAAAGATTAGTTAAAAAAAATACCAAAGTAGAGAATATTTTTGCCTACACAATGAAATTGAAATGTAAACAGATGATGTACACTACATACATAAAGGAATCAGAGGACTTTGATAAGCAATTTCTACACTACGAAACTAACATAATTCCAGATTCTCAATCAATAACAGAGTAGTGGAAAGTTTAAAAAGAATATTGTCTTAAGATTGTTAGTAAATAAATCACTATGTATTGAAAAGTCATGAACATAAACAATGTATATAAAATAATCAAACTGAGACTGAGACTTGAACTTGGTTCAATGTCCTTAAAACAATATTCGCCCCGCACAGGTGCTTACAGTTTAACGGCGTTAGTCTCCCAGGATACAACGGTACTCCTCCTCCCGTAACAGCACTTCAAACCGCATGAACTAACAAAGCAATGATGTTGGACTTAATGCTTGATGTGTGAATGAGTTGTTTAAACGAATGAATCAAACACTCGTGACTATGCTTTTATAAAGAATGAAGAGACACAACATGTGAAGAGACACACTGTTTGAAAGGGATACACCCTTTCGAACAGACACCCATTGAAAAATTAATTAAAATATTTTAATTAACTTCTCATGTCAAATTATTCATTCACTTGGAATATATTTTTCCAACAATCTGTATCATCACACCTCTTCGGTTATACTCTTTATAGTCTAGTAGAACACGGAGAGGATGCTCCTTGGTTGCATGATCTTGAACGCATAGTCAAAATCAGTCTACCTACCCGCCAACCACTAATCTAGGTTTCATGATATGGACATCTCATGCTCATAGCTACTAGGCTAGGAACTTGGCACCTCATAGGGGGTTGACATCATGTCGACTATCGACAGTCGATCATAAAAACTTTGCCAACTCATTCGTGAAACTTTCTTATGCACCATAGCCAACCCCAGTCTTATAGGATGATCGCTACTACACTAACAAAAGCGTTCTGGTAAGATGATCGCTACTACACTAACAAGTGCAACTGACCAAGAATCCAAACTATATTTCTGCTATAACCCTTACTCAGACCATAAACAATTGCTAAAATAACATTTTAGTCCCCACCAACAAGAACAAAGCATAAGTCCTAATTATGCCCACAAGATCAAGAAAAACAAACTTTTCATCGAATAGGCAATGAGGGGGAAAAAAACCAGATCATAAAAACCACATAAATAATCTTCATTCTTCCTTTTTTTGAGATGCCTGGCGTAAAGTCCGGGACTTTGTGCACGCTGCGTTGCATGCCTTTTGGGCCCACTGCCCCCAACTCCCACCATTTATAAATGAAAGGAATAATACGCCCCCGTGACTCGATCCACAAATCTTCCGCCACCTAGCCAGGGTCTTATGCCTCTCCCCGGTAACAACAGAGTCACTCAGGTTTGGCAAAACCACATAAATAATCAATTATGCAAAATTCAATCAATAACATCTAACAAAACTAAGATATACTTCGATAGTAGCCCAAATGGATGTAGCAAGAACAGAGGATAGATCAAAATAACAAACTTCCACCTAATGGATAGGCAATCAAGAAAAACTACAACATAAAAATAAAAAGTCCACATAGAGAACCAACTGCGCAAAATTCAATCAATAAACACGTAATAATGAAGTAAACTAACAAACACGTAACGGTTCAAAATGACCAACTTTTCACCTAGTTAGATTAAAAAAAAAAGATCATAAAACAATTAAATATAAAAAATGGAAGATATTCAATCAAGAAACTACAGTTAAAATAGTATATCAGAATGAATATTAGAACAGAATAGATCAAACTGACCAAATTTCCACCTAATTGATAAGCGATCAGGTAAACCTTTTTTGTGCAAAATTAACTCAGTAAACATACTATAAAAAAAAGTGAAGTATACTTAATACTAGTTCAAATGACTGAAAGAAGCACAAAATAGATTAAAAAAAATACCAACTTTTTAATCACAAAAACAACTAAGAACCCACAAAAAAAATAGTACCAATTGTAGCCAAATGGCTCTAACAAGAACACAGTAACAAAAAAAAAATTACCAACTTTTCACATAGTTGATACATAATTAAAAAGACCCAAATCATAAATAATAAAAAACTAATAATCCACACAAAAGGACCAATTGTGCAAAATTCAAGAAATAAAGTTTACTATCAATAGTAGCCCAAAATGAGAGTAACAAGCTTTTTTTCACCAAACTAATAGCTAATTAAGCAAACCAACTAATAATCCACCAAACATAAACCAACTTTGCAAAACTGTACAAATAAATATGCATCATAGAAGCCAAATTTAATTTACCTCTGTTGTAGCAGAAATTGTTGGCAAAAAAAAAAAAGATTTGAGAATTTGTTGGTGGAGAGGAATAGAGTGATCTGGGTCTAAGAATTTATGGGGAGAGAGAGAGACAAAAAAGCAACCGAAAGTTGAGAGCTTTATAAAATTCATTCCTATAAAAAAAAAAGTTTTCTAATGATGGTGGATCTCAACTCTCTCTCTCTCTCTCTCTCTCTCTCTCTCTCTCAGCTGAAGTTGACAGGAGAAGGTTGGCTGGTTTTTGCATATAAGGACAAGAACCACCGAAAGTTTTCACGAAAGTCCAACCTTTCCAGAGTGTAATTGCAAGGGAAGGGCTCAGGGGAACAAAAAAGGACCAGAACCAAAAAGAGGATTTTTATTTTATTTTATTTTTTTCATTTATTACTACTATTTTTCATAATTTCTCAATTCTTATAGTTACGAGTATTAACTATATCCACTTCTAACCCGCTGATAGACTGGTAGACTGTATTATTAAAAAATGACATTTTAACTCTACTTTTTAAAACAAAATTAATGAGGATTCTAATATATAAAAAATTCCTAATATTGATCTTTGTTGTAAACTGTGATTTGGGGATAACCACAAATGGTGGATGACCCGTATCTATAACACAAATCTTACATTCTTTTATCCCCTATATATTTGGGTTAGTAAGAGAAGTGCATATCAATTTGCGTCTATTGTGGTAAATATCTACCATAATTATTTGGTACCTATAATCTATGTCTTTTGGCATTTTTTTTTTCTAATTGTCATCATGATGTAACCTCAATTGTAAGCCTATATAAATGGCTATTCTCTAGTTGATTGATATATAAAGAAGAACATTTTTTTTCCATTTTCTCTATCTTATTCTCTACTTTACAATACGTTATCAGCACGAAATGTTCTAGGAAATAGAAGAAGGAAGAAAGAATTATCTTAAGAAAAGAAAGGAAGAAATCACTATATTGAAGATGTATGGATATACGAAGGGAGAAAAATGACTTGGATATGTGTTTGGTAAATAGTGCTACAACACACGATTTTAAAGAATCAAAATTTTTTCTCAAAGTTAGTATTTAACATGCATATAGTGTCAACAATAGCTGGACCAACCCATATAATAGAAGACTTTGGAATAGCACACATCA
The DNA here is from genome assembly GCA_036927795.1 of Iris macrosiphon. NCBI lineage: Eukaryota > Viridiplantae > Streptophyta > Magnoliopsida > Asparagales > Iridaceae > Iris > Iris macrosiphon. The sequence continues at coordinate 125,439,421 of JAYESA010000014.1, read as the reverse complement.
TGTTACCTAATGGTACTCAAGTCAATTTACATAATACGTTATATTCAAGCAATTCCAAAAAAAATTTGCTAAGTTTCAAGGATATACGCAGAAATAGGTACCATATTGAGACTCGAAATGATAACAACAAAGAGACATTATGTATCACATCTAATGTTCGGAGCAAAAAGCTCACATTAGAAGAATTTTTTTTGTCTTTTGGTGGATTTGTATTACACCACCATTGGTATAATTAAATATAATATGAATGTGACAAAACATAAAGAAGATGATCATGTCTTATGTACCATTTCGCATGACCGTTGTAAAAGCATGAAAAATACGCTGGGAGGATCCACGCGGCATCTTAATGCAGAGCAGCGTAAGCAGAGGCCTCCAGAGCCGTCGAACATGCAACAGAGCTCTTCCGCCAAATACAGCGTGAAATATGAGCTCAAAGGACCATCCGCGTAAGTACGGTACGTCCAGGCCGCCCCAGCATAAACAGAGTTCTTTATCGCCTCCATGGCGTAAAACTCAGTCGCTCTCAAAGCAGCGTTAATGCGTACGAGGAACGCTTCGTCTTCCCCGAAATGAACCTGTCAAGTCACGCGGTGAACCTGGCCTCTGACTCCTGACAAAAAGTGCTGCACGGCTACCCAGACGACGGCTGGAAACGATGGCAGACCCCTCGGGACGTACCCCACAGTATGATGGCGGATCTCTGCATTTAATGCAGAGGATTTGGTTAAAATATCACCAAACCATCGTCTACCAAAGTCCCCCCAGCGTAAACCGCTCTTTCGCGTACAAGGGAATACGCTGTCTTGCTTTACACAGGCAAACATGAGCTATTTTACGCTCCGCAGTAAGACAAACCGCTGCCACGTCAAAAGCTGCACTTCATACGGGGCTCGAGGTACGTCTCTACGTCTAATTACACAGAGCAGTGACAGTTTCCCTCAAGGCACGTCTCTGCGACGGATGCACAGAAGGGCTGCAGACCTTCAAAACACGTCTCCGCATTTAATGCACAAGATGATGGCAAATCTCTGTAGAAGATTTGATTATATCTTCGAAAGCTGTAATTTCGGCTAAGACGTCCACATCAACACTTCGGCACGGTACGCAGTGGCTTCTACGCCCGCTCAGGATCAGTGCTCCCTCGGCTTCCAACGCCCTCTCAGTCTCTACGACCATTCGGCTTCTATGCCCATTCGGCTTCTATGCCTATTCGGCTTCTATGCCTGTTCGGCTCCTATGCCCATTCGGCTTCTATGCCTGTTCGGCTTCTATGCCTATTCGGCTTCTACGCCTATTTTGGCTTCTACGCCAAGGTGACAGTCACTTGGCTTTTACGCCAACCTCTGCTACACAAGGGATACCTACCTACGTGGCTTCTACGCCGTGATCTTTGTAGCAGATATACGCATTTTGTCCCCTTAGTTGGACACGCGTCACATGCTCACTCAAAAGGTCATTTACACGCAGGCATTGGTTATTTTAAACCGTTGTATAAAGGGGTGCTGTACTGTCCACTCCTCGGTTGTTACACCGACGGAGTGGTCACTGTCACCAAAACTCTATAAATAGAGACCCCTATCAATGGGAAAAAAGGTCGACAAATTAAAAGATCGAACAATTGAAGACTCAGGGAAGAGGTCGAATAATTGAAGATCGAGCAAAAGGAGAGATGGAGAGAGAGAGAGAGAGAGAGAGAGAGAAGAATCCAGAACTCGGGCAAGGAACAGGGAGCGGCGACCTTCAGCATCGCGTATCCACCCTCCTTTGCAACCTCCGAAGCTGCATCCTGTCTTCCACGGCACTTCTTCAACATCGTGTAGTCCAAGGGCTAAAGTGATCGACCGCAGATCAGACACCTATAGCAATTTATACCCAGATTAAATAAATTGTACTTTCATATCCTCGTATAGGATTACATTGTACAAGTTTGTTTGTAAACCAAAGGGCGCGGGTCTCTTATAAACCCCGTCATTGAAATACACTTTCATTCTTTCGTTTAATACCACAAACAACCGTTTGGGTCATCCAAGACAAACTATGTTTAAGCGGATCATTGACAATTCTTATGAACATTTATTGGAAAATCACGATCTTGGCTTACCGAAGAATCACCTATGTGTTCCTTGTTCACAATAAAAATTTATAACTAGACCATCTTTTCTAAAAGTTAAGAATGAGTCACCTACTTTCTTGCAAAGAATAGAAGAAAAATTTTGTGGTCCTATTCACCTTGCTAGTGGTCCTTTTAGGTATTTCATGGTACTCATAGATGCACCTACTAGGTGGTCACATGTTTGTCTATTGCCTTCCAGAAATATTACATTTTCTCGTCTTTTGGCCTAAATTATTAAACTTAGATCTCAGTTTTCTGATAACACAATTAAATCAATCAGACTTGATAATGCCGCAGAATTTACCTCACAAGTTTTTAATAATTATTGTACATCATTAGGAATTGAGGTAGAGCATCATGTTTCTCATATGCACACAAAAAATGGGTTAGCTGAGTCATTTATTAAACATCTCCAACTTATAGCTAGACCTCTACTAATGCAATCTAGTTTGCCAATTGAGACTTGGGGACATGTTATTTTACATGCTGCATCTCTAGTTAAATTTAGACCCACTCTTTCTGTCACGTCCTAGTCCTGCAGGGCCGAAGGTCCTCGTATGGACGTGATGTCGCTCGAGCCTAAGTTGCACTCGTGCAAGGCAAGCACCTGAAACTGCTAATTTAAGTTAAGCCGCAGAGTCGTACAGATAGTCCCCAAGTAGCGGAATAAGACATAACACAAATATGATTGTAAAAGAAGATCTTTATTGATGAAGAAGAAATATTACACGTGGCGCTAGGCCGAGATTACATATCGATCAAGCTCTCCCAAAATAATAAAATGTGCCAAGCGGCTTACAACTTTGGGGATGATACATAGGCGATGTTCTGATACATTACGTCATGTATATGGTACTTCAGCTCCGTCCTCAATGCTCCAAGGCTCCAGAGTTAGCTCCACGTCTTAGCGCACACGAGGAAAATCTCTCCAAACGAGGTACTCCCGTACCCTGCACGCAATCTGGTGGGTTATCAATACATTGAATGCACTGGTGGAAAGGCTTCTCATCCACTCAACAAAACCAAATACGTTGAATTAGTTATGTGCACACTATTACTTGTTGTCTTTCTAATCTTGCCTTAGGATCAGTTTTATGGCAATGTTACAAAGCCTACTCGTGTTGCAGTGTGACACAGTGTGTCACAAAATACCAAGTAATACGATATAACTTACCAACTTACCATTCGTCCTTCCATGTCCAAGATAAATCAAGTTAACCAAGCATAAATATATATAATGAATCAAGGATTACATAAGAAAACACAAGTGTTACGAGCGTGTATCTCCTCAGGTTATATACTCAGATTTTTTAGTTTAGGTTATACTCAGATTGTTATGACTTCTTATATTCAGCTTGTACAGATTACTTGTTTCAATGCAATAACTCGCACGCAGATTATCGCAATCGATCCAACTTAATCTATATAAAATGGGTCATTGGCTTTACAAGCCATTTATGGATGACGGTAGGCGAGAACTCCGACGGTAGGTACGAGTTACCTCGAAGCCCCGAACTATGTTGTATCGCATAGCACCACCCGATAGCCCTCGTCCCAACCTGGAGGTCGAAGCGATACCCTGATCCCCCTAGGTCGGCACGATCCCAGTGCCCCAACGATCGTCCAAGGAATCCCATACCTCGTGCACTAGTTGTCCGCTACCATGTACGTTCTCTTTCATCTTTACTTAAAGGGCTCCCAGAGCCATAACGGATTATCGACTGGGTTGGCGGTGCACCATGCAACACGGGTAGCGAGCCCCGTTGCACGTGCCCGACATACCCGTCTATAATCTTACTTTCCTTCTTTTTAGTCTTTCTTATCATTTCTATCTTTCATTCCTTTCAATCTTTTATTTTGCAGTTCCCGGTACGAAAAACTGCCTTGGCGACCTTATGGTCCCGAAGCCTTTCTATGTTTTCATTACTTGGCTCGGAACGACTATTTTGATAGTCTTCCCGCATCAACTTGAGTGAATCATGTTTATGTCGTGCATCCATATTGTCGAATTATCTTATAAGTAACAGTGTTGCATCCAAGTGAAGCTATATAGTATGACAGCATAAGAAAAATCTACTTTACGCACATGAAACGCTTTATGAAACAATTGTCTCTAGCGACAGGTTACAAATTCCAATTTCTATAACAACTTATACAAGATGGTATTATTTTCTTTAGCTAGGTGCGTTGAGTTTTTCTTTTACTAGTATGCAAGGGTTATCTCTTAGCGATATAATAGGTATTGTCCGTATTTTAAATGTAAAGGCAAAGCAAAGACAGGTTCACCGAAGTGTCACGACCCGCACCCGGATATTCGGACACGAGTGCGTGGGCACGTCCAGCCTACGCCGCAGTATCGGCGGTAGTACGCTGCCTAGATCATATTCACAGGTAATCTCTAGCTCATCCACAGTAAATAGACAAGAATAATGACAGGGGAATAGAAATATTAAGATTTCATAAACAAAATGTGACAAAGAGATCCATAGTTTATTACAGAACCAGAAGATAAATTGGGGACAAACCCGATTACTAAGCTGAAAGAAGATACTAGCTAACTGGTTGACTACTCCTCAAAGGTAGTCTCCTGAGTAAGAACCGGCTCCTCAATAGTATCACCTGCTACGCCATATGGGTGGGGGCATAAACCTCATCATCGCCTAAATCAACGGATCCAGTCAGGAAAGGAGCAAAGTACACAATGCACAACAAAGATTAAACTAAATATTTATGACAAGTAGAAAAGAACTGACAAGTATCATGTTGAGGATATGCATAAATAAGAAGTAACAATAACTAAGGGTTAATTCTGTAAACAGGGATATGAGTAAAATAGGAATAAATGAGACAAGTGAATGAAACTGCAACAAGACAACAGGAACTGCAACAAGACAAGAACTATGTGTGTAAACTTGTGTATTTAGAATACATAGTTGGCATGTAGGGGGTTATAAGGCTAATAAGGCCGTCCTAGGCGGCTAGCACACAATGAATAATCGAGTATAAGGCTGATGGTACAGTCGCGTACCAACAGCTAGCGACATGACAGGGGGAAGGGTAAACCACATGCCTCCTAGTATTCTCCCACCCGACACGAAAAGCAAGACATGAACTCCAGTATTCAAGACATGAAATCCAGTATTCTAACATTACGTGTAAACATCCAATGGTACCAGTAGAGCAAAGAATTAATTATCACAATATAAAGAATAAACTTGAAGTGCAGGTACTTGCCTGATGTTTGGATCCAAATACAGTTTTATCCTCGGGAAATTTCCAGAAATGAGTCCAGATGCTGAAATAAATATTACCATCATGCTCAAAAGATATCAAATAGCGAGAAACGCCTATCCTTGGGTCCAATTTGGAGACAAGGACAAAAATGACAGTTTCGGGTCAAAACGGGGTCCGCATGTGGGCCCGCTTTGCACCGAAAAACGTGTCAGGGTCAAAGGTCTCTAAATCTGTCCAACTTAGTGTCAACAGGTCAGGAACGATGATACGAACCCAACAGAACTTCCAGAATTGGATTCCGATGAGCCGATCACAAAATCGTCCGTCGAGTGGGACCTGTGGGGCCCACGACACGCGATTTCGTCAACGTTCTCAGAATCGAACCAAACTTGGGTCACAGGACCAACGTATCGCTATGAGTCCGATGGCGCAAGTTTCGTTTCGATCCGACATGTGTACACAAAGTTAGGGCAAAATGCAGAAAAGTCGGATACTGGGCGATGTCCGCGGATACGCGTTGTTTTCGGTGTGCACGTACACCCGAATCAGCTAACGCGAATTCTCACACGTCCGTATCGACGGCACGCACGTATCTGTGAAGACCGCACGCGACCAAGTCATCCCGTTTGGCGGAGCGCACTCAGTTCCGGGGTGAAACAGGGTCTGGTTTTTCCTATTTTTGGATCGCGGTGTGCGATCACCACAGGACGCGATGCACCGAGCAGTTTGTCCGGGCACCGAGAGGGTCATACAGGCTTCGCAACGCAATTTACGGAATCGAAAACAGAGCTACGAGCAAGAAGATACACCTACCTGAACGGGGGTCAAAAACTGGGGCAAAATCGTGTCCGACACGACACAGGACACAGTGTCCTGTGTCCACTGCCGTGTCCGATACAAAAGGGGATTTAGGGTTAGGGTTAGGGTTTCGAGCTCCGGCGAGGGGAGGTCGGCCGGAGGAGGGCGGCGCCGCTGCGGGGGAGGCCGGAGACGGCGCTGGCGGAGGCAGGGCGGAGGCACGGCGGTCGGGCGGCGCCGGGGACTGGCGGGGACAGCCGCTGCGAGGTCGGGTATTGTCGAGGGAGGTCGACGGCGGGCTGGGCACGGCGAGGGGAGAGGAAGGAGGAGGAGATGGAGCCGGTGGTGGCTCGGGTGGCGGCGAGGTGGCACGGGCGGAGGAGAGAGGAGTCGACGGTTGCCGGAGAGGAGAAGGGGAGGGGTTTTATAGGGCTGGGAGGCGGTGGCGTTAGGCGGAGAAGGCGGAGGAGAGAGCGGGGGGTCGTGGCGAGGAGGCGGGCTGCGTGGCCGGACGGGGCGCCGCGTGGCTGGGCGGGGCGGCGCAGGCGGTGGAGGCGGCGGAAAACGCGGGGGCGGGGTCTGGGTCAGAGGAGAGGGGTGCGGGTTGCGGGTCGGGTGCGGGTGGACCCGACCCGATCCGTTAAGGCGGGCGGGCCGAGTGGTTGGGCCGGGGTCCAGTGGGCCGGGCTGGGCTGAGAAATGGGCCGGCTGATTAATAATATTAATAATAATAATAGTAATAATAATAATAATAATAATAATTAAATTAAATTAAATTAGTTTTTAGGTAATTAAAAATAGGTCCGGGGTCCAATAAATTCTAGAAAAATTACCCTAAGTCCAATTTTTCATTTTACACCCAAAAATGTTATTTCCATAATATTTTAATATTATTTATTATCTATTAAAAATTATTTAATATTTAAAAACCCTGATTTTAATTACAGAAAATTCCCAAAAAATTCTAGAAAATTGCGGAAAATCCAATTTTAATATTTTTGAAAAATCAGGGGCTTACAATCTACCCAACTTATAATAATATCGTCCTCCAAATTTAAAATATGGTAGGGTTCTCTCTATCCAATCTTACTTGATTACAGTCTAACGGGTTCCTCTCAAGTGAGCATTGCGGTCGCTACCCAACTTAGAATTTACCCATCTATCCTCTAAGGCTATACAACTAGTAAAGCTATGTTCCAACTTTTTTTTTTTAATCATGGTATTGAATCTTTAAGTCTTTAACACAAATACACTACCTATGGTATTCCCTTAGTCATAGAGGGTTATCATCAATTTCGACCGGTCTGAGGGGTATATCTAGCACTATCTATATATCAAACTTATACCAAGCACGAGGTTTCATCTTTCCGAAATAAGGGAAGACGAAGATCAATAATAAAGAGTTCAAGGGTGAGGTGATAGAACAGAAGTATCGGGATCAAGGCGTTTAAAGAATTTAAATGGGAATTGTCAAAGCAGTTGTGGATTAAAATTCTATTCTGGTAATCATTTGTTCGCATGCTCGTATTAGTACAGTTATATAACTGATACGATATGCTCGACTATATCTAGAGGGCAAGTATATTTGTCTACTAATCACTACATATCTTAATCCACGTAAAGTATTATTTCGAAGGGCGAATCAAGCGCACTATGGTTGATCAGACCGTAATACACTGATTCTGAAATGTATTATTGTGGGCCTCCCCAATAATACACTTGTCATGAACAAGCTCGATAAAGAATAAGCTTGCAAAACTAGGCTATAAAATAGCAGCATAAGTCAGGTACAGCAAAATTAAATGCGCTAGATGATGATGAAAGGAGGTACAAATTATTTAAGTTCTCAAAACAAAAAACATAATAAGCACAATAGCAAAAGACTCTAAAATCTCTATAGCATACCAGGTTATTAGCAAGTTCAAAATTACTAGATTGGGGCTGAGGTCACGAACCAATAGGCACGAGCTAAACAATACTAGAAACGGCAGCTAAAAATCACTTACGCGCATTAGCTACTCCAAGAGTCTGCGCGTTCCCCACGGTCATCGCGGAAGCTTGTCCGCGTCCTTGAGGTGGTGCCCTCTGCTGTTGCTGGGCCTGTTGGAAAGAGTACTGCTTGTGATACCAAGGGTGGTCTCGGTTCGGGTGCTGGTAGAGCACCTCGTGGTGATCTTGTAGGAACCTCGTCGCTTGCTGATAGGTCCATTACTCTGCATCCAAAATAAACGATAAGGGGCGCACAGGAATCAAGGCAGGATGCAAGTCAAGGAATCAATTCAAATCTGAGATAGATGTCAAGAACGATTCAAGCAAGTGGATGAGATCCTAAACTTATCCTTATCTTATTGCAGGCCTGTTCGGTCCCGAAGTTGAAACCGAATAATTTAGTCGTTGACCTACATGGGCCACCACAAAAACGTGTCACGACCCGCACCCGGATATTCGGGCACGAGTGCGTGGGCACGTCCAGCCTACGCCGCAGTGTCGGCGGTAGTACGCTGTCTAGATCATATTCACAGGTAATCTCTAGCTCATCCACAGTAAATAGACAAGAATAATGACAGGGGAATAGAAATGTTAAGATTTCATAAACAAAATGTGACAAAGAGATCCATAGTTTATTACAGAACCAGAAGATAAATCGGGGACAAACCCGATTACTAAGCTGAAAGAAGATACTAGCTAACTGGTTGACTACTCCTCAAAGGTAGTCTCCTGAGTAGGAACCGGCTCCTCAATAGTATCACCTGCTACGCCATATGGGTGGGGGCATAAACCTCATTATCGCCTAAATCAACGGATCCAGTCAGGAAAGGAGCAAAGTACACAATGCACAACAAAGATTAAACTAAATATTTATGACAAGTAGAAAAGAACTGACAAGTATCATGTTGAGGATATGCATAAATAAGAAGTAACAATAACTAAGGGTTAATTCTGTAAACAGGGATATGAGTAAAATAGGAATAAATGAGACAAGTGAATGAAACTGCAACAAGACAACAGGAACTGCAACAAGACAAGAACTATGTGTGTGAACTTGTGTATTTAGAATACATAGTTGGCATGTAGGGGGTTATAAGGCTAATAAGGCCATCCTAGGCGGCTAGCACACAATGAATAATCGAGTATAAGGCTGATGGTACAGTCGCGTACCAACAGCTAGCGACATGACAGGGGGAAGGGTAAACCACATGCCTCCTAGTATTCTCCCACCCGACACGAAAAGCAAGACATGAACTCCAATATTCAAGACATGAAATCCAGTATTCTAACATTATGTGTAAACATCCAATGGTACCAGTAGAGCAAAGAATTAATTATCACAATATAAAGAATAAACTTGAAGTGCAGGTACTTGCCTGATGTTTGGATCCAAATACAGTTTTATCCTCGAGAAATTTCTAGAAATGAGTCCAGATGCTGAAATAAACATTACCATCATGCTCAGAAGATATCAAATAGCTAGAAACGCCTGTCCTTGGGTCCAATTTGGAGACAAGGACAAAAACGACAGTTTCGGGTCAAAACGGGGTCCGCATGTGGGCCCGCTTTGCACCGAAAAATGTGTCAGGGTCAAAGGTCTCTAAATCTGTCCAACTTAGTGTCAACAGGTCAGGAACGATGATACGAACCCAACAGAACTTCCAGAATTGGATTCCGATGAGCCGATCACAAAATCGCCCGTCGAGTGGGACCTGTGGGGCCCACGACACGCGATTTCGTCAACTTTCTCAGAATTGAACCAAACTTGGGTCACAGGACCAACGTATCGCTATGAGTCCGATGGCGTAAGTTTTGTTTCGATCCAACGTGTGTACACAAAGTTAGGGCGAAATGCAGAAAAGTCGGATACGGGGCGATGTCCGCGGATACGCGTTGTTTCCGGTGTGCACGCACACCCGAATCAGCTTTCGCGAATTCTCACACGTCCGTATCGACGGTACGCACGTATCTGTGAAGACCACACGCGACCAAGTTGTCCCGTTTGGCGGGGCGCACTCAGTTCCGGGGTGAAACAGGGTCTGATTTTTCCTATTTTTGGATCGCGGTGTGCGATCACCACAGGACGCGATGCCCCGAGCGGTTTGTTCGGGCACCGAGAGGGTCATACAGGCTTCGCAACGCAATTTACGGAATCAAAAACAGAGCTACGAGCAAGAAGATACACGCACCTGAACGGGGGTCGAAAACCGGGGCAAAATTGTGTCCGACACGACACAGGACACAGTGTCTTGTGTCCACTGCCGTGTCCGATACAAAAGGGGATTTAGGGTTAGGGTTAGGGTTTCGAGCTCCGGCGAGGGGAGGCCGGCCGGAGGAGGGCGGCGCCGCTGCGGGGTAGGCCGGAGACGGCGCTGGCGGAGGCACGGCGGAGGCACGGCGGTCGGGCGGCGCCGGGGACGGCCGTTGCGAGGTCGGGTGTTGTCGAGGGAGGTCGACGGCGGGCTGGGCACGGTGAGGAGAAAGGGAGGAGGAGGAGACGGAGCCGGTGGTGGCTCAGGTGGCGGCGAGGTGGCACGGGCGGAGGAGAGAGGAGTCGACGGTTGCCGGAGAGGAGAAGGGGAGGGGTTTTATAGGGCTGGGAGGCGGTGGCGTTAGGCGGAGAAGGCGAAGGAGAGAGCGGGGGGTCGTGGCGAGGAGGCGGGCTGTGTGGCCGGATGGGGCGCCGCGTGGCCGGGCGGGGCGGCGCAGGCGGCGGAGGCGGCGGAAAACGCGGGCGGGGACTGGGTCAGGGGAGAGGGGTGCGGGTTGCGAGTCGGGTGCGGGTGGACCCGACCCGACCCGTTAAGGCGGGCGGGCCGAGCGGTTGGGCCGGGGTCCAGTGGGCCGGGCTGGGCTGAGAAATGGGCCGGCTGATTAATAATAATAATAATAATAGTAATAATAATAATAATAATAATTAAATTAAATTAAATTAGTTTTTAGGTAATTAAAAATAGGTCCGAGGTCCAATAAATTCCAGAAAAATTACCCTAAGTCCAGTTTTTCATTTTATACCAAAAATGTTATTTCCATAATATTTTAATATTATTTATTATCTATTAAAAATCATTTAATATTTAAAAACCCTATTTAAATTACAGAAAATTCCCAGAAAATTCTAGAAAATTGCGGAAAATCCAATTTTAATATTTTTGAAAAATCAGGGGCTTACACCGAAGCCACCCACCTTAGCGATGAATCGTATCGGTCGAGCGAGACTCTGAGCGCACCTTTAGAAAGTCTAAGTCTGAACTTCTGATGGGTTAAATCTGAATGCCTTTGCATCAAGCGAGTCATGTCACACCCCGATCCCGCAAGGGTCCGATCGTCCTCGCTTGGGTCCTTGCGAGACCGATCGTCCTCGCATGGATGTAATATCGTGCAAGCCTGAGCTACGCTTTCACAAGGCCAAAGCTTTGAACAAGGACAAGTTCGATATTCAAAACGGAAGCAGCAACACATTATTGCAAAAAATTAAAGAACACAATGGCATAAAAAATAACCTCTTTATTGATATTCAAGTGTTACAAGCGATGCTTGGCCGAGATTACAAATCACACAAGCACTCTCTTAAATACAATGATGTTGTTCCATACATTACATCCCTTTATACAAAAATAGCTCAAAGCATCTTGATACGGCTCAAGGCATCGACACCAGATTTTTGGGTCGTGGGGATGAGGCACGGCTATCGCTTTTTCGGACGATCCAGCACCTGCGAACAAGCAAACTGTTGGTGGGTCAGCACTTTAGGAAAAGTATTGGTGAGTATAAATCAACGAATAGAAGCATCACCCTCTAAAACAAACACTAAGTAGTCATGTGACAAAATATTACATTACTAGTGATCTTGCTACTTTTACCTAGGTTCATTTCATGCAGCACAGGGTTATAGTCAGTTTACTTCTTTCGAAAAGAAAGCTTTGGAAACAGTTTACATATTCAAACATTTAAGCATACAATAGGGACAGTGTTCTATCGTCCAGTACACAGCATGTATCATTCACCACATTTACTAACTCTTTAGGAACATAAGTTATTTCTAGTAGACTGATCAATTCATTACTAAGGGGCAGCAGCAAACATCAAGTAAAATATGCAAGTCTAGGGGAAATACGAGATTCAAGTATAATCGAAAATTAATGCATCACTTATTCAGTGATTCTTATCCTTCGTCGAACGGTTATTCCTGCAGCAGACATACAAATTAGCAACAATTTGCATAAACATATATGTTATATTTCCTGTCCGTCTCTGTATCAAACAGTTAGGTACGCAAGAAGGCTAACCTAGCATGCGCCCTAACTACATGATGGTCCATGGGTTGCCCCATGATTAGCAGCGGTGACTCAAGGTTCAACTTTGCACTAGCACGCGCGTATGTCGACAGCTGTGACTCAAGGTTCAGCTCTTCACCAACACACACGAATACTAGCAGCTGTGACATCATGGTTCCACTCTTCACTAATAGACACATCACCCTACTAGATCACAAAGATCGTACCTCAGGGTAAAACAAAAATCTCTTCCGGACCGACCGACTCTCAGTGCCCCAGGAACCGTTCGAAAGATAAAACCTTGTGAACAAGTTGTCCGAGACTAATGCATGACATAAAATATCTATAATGCAAGCAAGAAATGATCAAGCAAACTTATATCTTTTCTTTTATCAAAATGAGCGATAGATTCAATCTTCTTATACAAAACTAATAGCACACCCTACTATATCACAATGATCATACCTCAGGGCGCACTATTAGTCTCTTCTCATTCGAATCAATCATCATTAGCATCAATGACAAGCAAATATATAAATGATGACAAGCAAACATATGAATGATCTTTAATTTAGCAAGCATGGCACGGTTCTATTTATCTCTTCAAGTTAAGCATGCAGTTCTACTCTTGTTTAGCATACGACATAGAGACTTGTTCAAGCAATTTATTTACTTATCTTGTTAGCATGGCAATGTTTCGTTCGATAGTGGTGTCAATGTAACTAAGCATGCAATATTTTTTTCTTGATTTAGCATAAAAATAGTTCTATCTTTTTTAGACAAGCATACAAGTTCTCTAGTTAAGCATGCAGGTTCTCGTTCTATCATTCTCATGTGAACATTAACTACTTAGCAAACAAGCATACAAAAACTCAGATTCATTATTAACGCGTGCAAGAACCAAAGAATAAAGTTCTGCCCACTCACCAAGCTCAATCGTCTTGTGCTTCGATCAGAAACTATTCGAGAAGGCTTCTGCTCGAGCCAGCGAAACGATACCACTTGTACATAGTGGCAACGCAGAGCGAGGCACTACAAGTCATCTGTGCCAAGCTAAACAGGTCAAATCATTGCACTTACGTCATTTAAATTGGCTCTCTGAGCTGAGCGGAGCGGGTCATTACACTGCCTACCATATTGTTTTACCTATATAACTTGTTAGTGGTAAACAACCCAACATTTCATATTTGAGAAAGTTTGGTTGTGCAGTATGTGTCCCAATTCCACCTCCCAAAAGAACTAAGATGGGTCCCCAATGACGTTTGAAAATATACATTGATTTTGAGTCTTCTTCCATAATAAGGTATTTGAAACCAATGACTGGTGATGTCTTCACTGCAGATTTGATGATTGCCAATTTGATGAGAGAATTTTCCCGTTGTTAGGGGGAGGAAAGCAACAAACTATTCATATAAAACAACATATTGCAAATGAACGGCATGAATTGACATTGAATATGCCTACTCTATCTCATCAAGATCAAAGAACTCCATAATGTGATTTTGAGACAAGGAGAACAATACATTTGGAAGAAATTGCAAATCAGCTACCTGATGCATTTAATGATAATGCAATAGTAACTAGATCACATGTGCCAGTTATGAATGTGCCAGCCAGAATTATTGTTCCAGTTGGACAAAATCCAAATAAGACGGCAAATAAATCTACTACTACACGTCAAAAGAGTGGTAGTGTCACGCCCCAGTCCCAAAATACGTAGGACTAGCAATACGTAACACGCCAGCCATATGTATACGAACTCCAATATATGAAAACCATATGCACACGTATGCTATGCATGAATATCCAATCCACCAGTGGTAATATACTGTCAACAAGTCACACGTAATCTATATCTCATCCACAGCATAAATAAATAAATAAATGGAAATAAATAACTGAATCTCAAAGATGAAGTATCAAAGTATGATAGTCGGATGGAAACAAATCCACTGCAAATCGACTATGCTAAAACTACTAAAAAGAGAGAAGAGATCAACTCTAATATAAGATAAATGTCCAAAAAAAATAGCAACTAGAATATCCATCAGCTGCAATGGATCAAAGATACTCTGAAGATAAGACCTCCTCGGTCTGATAAGAAGTGTCAGGTCCGGGTCTGTACTCCTGTGGATACTCCTGCCCATCTATATCTGGAAAGGGACCAGGTCCACAGAGGGACGTAACAAGATACATATAAACATGCCAATAAAGTACTGAAAAATAAACATCCAATGGGGTTGCCTAACCATCTAAGTGAATGCAGTTTGAGAACAACTTTCCAACAAATGGACTATCTGGCTAAAATGGGATTGGCATGATTCTCTTGGAGATTCAGGGGCCTATAAAGCATGTCGTCTTTTGAACGACAAAGGCCGCCTGATAATATATAATATATAGTGGTCATCATGACCGCGCATCTCCGGCGGAGCGTACGGGTTACACAAGAAAAGTGCAAAGGAGCCAAAATGCCTTACTTGTTGTTCTCCCCACCCCATGCTCTAAGCATGTCACATCCATGACATGATTATACCTCTAAATAACTGCCAGGTCTACTAGCATGCAAAGTTTCTATCGGCAGTTATCCCTATCCGTCGCACGGCCTATACGTACCAGTGGCCAGCCGAGTACGCAAGTCCGTATCCTACATGTGACTCACACTCATGTAAGAATAGTGTCATGTCCAATGAAACATAATAATGCCTCATGATAATGGGGTGGTCTCATAGAGTAGGTCCATATGCATATACATAATAAAAATAGAATACAACGTCACCGTTGTTGCACCCAAGTTTCCTTGGACGCGCAGTTTATATAGCAGTTTAAAATATATGAATTAGATGACAGAAATAAAACATGCATGCATCATATGGAATGTAATCACAGTACAATGGCAATGTATACTTGCCTGGCAAGTAATCTGTATAGAGTAAGCGTCCAGATATCAAGGACACGGGATCAGAAACTAAGGCCTCCGAATAAACGTCTCTGGATGCTGAAATAAACATCATCAATATTTTCGGAATCAGCAAGATAGCTAGAAAATACTACCCTTTTGTCCAATTTGGACACAGGGGCAAAACGGTAATTTTGGGTCAAAGCGGGGTCCACATGTGGCCCACTTTGTACCGAAAAGTGTGCTAGGGGTAAAGGTCTCTAAATGGGATAAATTATAGGTCAAACAAATTCTAAATGTCATTAAGAACTCAATGATATATCCAATTTTGGATTCCGGTAAACCGAACACAATTTTGCCCAAAAAGTCAACCGTAGGACCTGCAAATAGACGGCTTGGTCAACTATCTCGAAATCGAGTAAAACTTGGGTCACAGGACCATCGCGATATCACGAGTCCAGTAGCGTAAGTTTCATCGTATTCTGACGAGCGTACAATAAATGGTGCGAGGTTTTACAAAAGTCACGATATGGGGACTTTTTGCGGATACGGGCTGTTTCCGATGCGCACACACGTCCGAATCAGTTTTTGCGAAAGCTCACACATCTGGACATACCATACGCGTCTTTCGGTGCAATTGGTATGCGACGGAGCGGTCCCGTTTGGCGGAACGCGCTCCTTATCACAACTTTTGAAGGTTCAAAAACAGGTTTTTTGTTATTTTAACTCAGTTTAATTCTGCATACAGCATCAAATAAAATAATATAATTGACAGAAAATAATCTAGGTTAGGTGGTCTTCACATAGAAAAAGGAATTTCTAAGTTTGGATCTCTGTGGTGGGAGATACTAGTCCTTAAACATGGGTGGTTACAACAGTTTTTCTGAGATTAAAAGTTGTAATTTTTCTCCAACTTGGTCTCGGTTTTCACCTAGGGTTACGCGCTGATCGAAGTAAACTAATACACAGAGTTGGAAGAGGGATGGAGCGTGAACTTACCGGTAAAGATGGAGTCGAATTTGGTCGAGCGACGGAACGGGAATCAACGCCTGAACAGGGGTACGCTGCAGTAAATTTATGTAGGCGTACGCGCGGGATCTCGCGAACGGCGACGAACGGCGGTTGGCGTGCTCCGGGTGGCGGTGCTGGGGTCTCTGGTGGTCGGCGGCGCAGGGTCTGGGTAGTCAAGATTTAGGGTTAGGGTTTAAGAAGTCATATAATCTATATATATAGGTAGAGGGAAAACCGAAAGGGGGTCGGGCTTCCGCGCGGGGGGTTCTTCCGCTGCTGCTGCTGGTTTAGCTAGCGGGTAGGGTTTAAGGAAATTGATTGGGTTAGGACCGGGTTTGGGTTTAGCTTAAGGGGTTTTGGTTATTTTCTTATTTCTTTTCCTTTTTCTTTTTATTATTCATTTCTTTTCTTATTAATAAATATATATATATATATATATATATATATATATATATATAATTCTAGAAAATTATATTAGTGCATACAAATAATCTATTAACCATCCACTACATGAAATAAATTAAGATAAAATAATAGTTGCTCCATAAATCTTTAAATGCATATTTACCTAGAATTAAAAATTTAATATATTCTATATCTTCTAATTAAATAATAAATACTATAATTAAATTAAATAATTAATACGATTTTTAAAATTAGGGGTTTTACAGGTAGACCTATAGGTTCCAAGGATAGTGCTCCTAGAAAGAGTAAAGCTAATAAAATATCGTGTCCTAATAAAAGTCTGATAGTGGTTGGAGCTACGAAAACAAATAGTAAAGATGTGAACATTTTCAAATTCACTGAAATGCATATGGATGCCTCTAGAGTGGCACATGTACCTGAAAATAAAGTGATCTTGATATTCCAAACATGTTCAGGTAAATTGTGGAATATGAAAGCACTTGTCATCGATGACATATATAACTATGCAATAGCTACTGAAATATCAAATGACAATGATGATTGTGAAAATGAACCACGTAGTATAAATGAATGTCGACAAAGAAAAGATTGGCCAATGTAAAAAGATCCTATTCAAGCAGAATTAAAATCTTTAAAAAATATGGTGTATTTGGACCTATAAGGGAAACACCAAAGGGCATAAACCCTGTTGGTTTTAAATGGGTGTTCATGAGAAAACGAAATAAGAGAAACAAAGTTGAAAGATATAAAGCCCGACTTGTAGCAGAAGGTTTCTCTCAAAAATCTGGAATTGACTATGTGGAGACATATTGTCCAGTTATGGATGTCATTACTTTTAGATATATAATTAGTCTCGTAGTTTTTAAAATCTTGATATGAGACTTATAGATGTTGTAACTGCATATTTTTACCGAGACTTAGATATTGACATCTATATGAAAATTTTAGAAGGATTTACAATGCCAGAAACTAAGTCAAAGGGCATGTGTCACACCATGCTTGCCAGAATACGGTGAGCCGGATACGTAATTACATCTCCAGGCTACGCCTCATACGAATACACGCGTACCCGTATCAGCAATTGTCGCCTGTAATATTATAGGATAAGCACAGGACATCTAATGTTACATTCAGAACTTCATATATTTATACATATTCATCATACTTGTTTATTTACATAACATTCTCCAAGTCTTACAAAATCTTTAATTTATATATCAGCTACAAAATAAACTTTGCTACATCCTTGACATGCTACCGACGATAATTCCTCGACTTCGTCTACAGTGTACTAGGGCAACATCTCGTCTGAAATTTCTTCTTCCCCTAGTGAACAATACTAGGTCGTCAGAACGACAAGCAAGTCCTCGGTCAAGAACGGTAAGAAAATAAAATAAAAAATTTGGAGTCATGAAGTTGTACATAAGTTGGAATGAATAAAGGAAATGAAGACAATAAATCATTTGATTTATGTATAAGGTGTTTAGAACACTATCTATCATAAATCTACTTAAGTGTCCAAAACATCATTTTACAAGACTTAACTACAATCACAAAACACAATAAAAAAACAATCACAAAAATCCTCAGGATTATGCAATTTTAGAGAAGATATATGGATCAAGATCATTATCAAATTTCTCGACAATAATCCCATTTACCCGGGATCAGGTTGTGTCTGGATGGGTACGATATTTTAGATCCGACCCAAAATTTGTATGCATATTTTAAATTTTAATTAATTTTAAATTTTGGTTTATACCAAGAATTTATTAGAATTCTGTTGGCGAGCTAAGCCTCACCTCCGGCATCGTAAGGCCTTACAGATGGCGGAAAGTTTTATTAGAGTTTTTATATATTATAATTATTTCAATGGACATGATCCAGCTGTTCTCTCTCACCCATGATGTAATTACAATCACAATCAACCTATCTATTAATACTTATGTCTAATATCCGGTTCCGACTTATCTGTCGTTACTTCTGTCAAAGACAACACGTCATACGGTAGTATTCTTGTCGGCAATAAGACATGAATATGAGTTTAATTTATTTTGTTGCACTTTTTGTTTCCATGTGTCAGTGTCCTACGTTCCTTAATTTCTAAGAGATATGACCCCTATGGTTTATTATGTTATCGAGAAGTCTGCCTCTAGAAAAACTGACTCCAATCCTAAAGATTAGGGTTAGAACACGTTTAACCTAGTTTTCAGAATTTCGAAAATGGTTCTCCCTCGAAATTACTGAAAATTTTGGCAGAATCTTCTTTGTATTTTGGCTCCGAAAATAGTTTATATATCACACCTGGAGCAACCCTCCATAGAATTTACCTTAGGTTTGCCGACCCCTTCGGTGGAGCAACTCTCAACACCGGATCACGCACAATTATAATATATAAAGAAAATAACCATAATAGGAAGGCTTCTGTCATACCTTAGCAAGCAAGTTATTTTACTTATTTATTTTATAATAGTTTTCATTCAGTGCTACACAAGCTCAAGAAAACACACAAATATAAGTAAAAATATATCAAACAATTTTTTAAGTATTAACATATAATAAATGAATTTATACACTTGTAATATTTGCTTAACACTAATCACACATAGGAAAGTGAATATAGGTATTTTAACTTGAATTAACAATTGGTAAGGAAATGAGAAGTTGGTAACTTAAATATTCAAGAGTCTAAAGTTCTTAGTTATGACATAAGTGTAAGTACATATATATACAAATAAATACTCAAAATGAGTTGAGAACCTTGTGTAAAATATAATCCACATATATATACCTACATAGCCTCGGAGTTAATTCATTTCGTCCTAACTTATACTTAATTAGTATTAAATAATTCCTATTGTATTAGCCATGATTCACTTGACTTAGAGATAACTAACTTACTAACTTGATGGTGTATGTCTAGAATCCATGACTATAGTAAACTAAGTTGTGCTTAATGCTTCAACTAAATTTATCTATGCTTTTAGTTAACCTTATTTACCTCTTCCTATATTTAGAAACAAGGTTATGCCTAATTTATCCCATATTTTAGTTCTGAACAGAATTAACATATACAAAAAAAAATATTATGAAAATATTGTTTTGCATAGTCGAAGCTAAGCTAGATATGACCTATAATATATATGTCAAACTAAGGGTTCATAAAACTCATGCTATGTAGATTAAACCTATAGTATTAAATATTTGAACATCAATTAAGAATCACATGTACATATCCATCACTTTGTATTTTTAAATAAAAATTTAGTATCTATAATATTCACAGATTATGCATCATATATATAAATTATACAACATCCATGGTTAGTTCTAGGAGTCATATATTGAATTATATGAAAATAAATTCACTTATGTCCATATATATATATATATATATATATATATATATATATATATATATATTCCTTCATATTCTAACTTTATTTCAATTCCTAAAATAACATCAAAGTATAATTCCTAAATAATTTAACCAAATAATGATGTTAAATTCTAAAAAAATTTGAAAGGAATGCAAGGGTGTCATAACCCGCACCCGGTGTAGGGGCACAAGTACGTGGGTACGTCCAGCCTACGCTGCAGCATCGACAGTAGAACGATGTCTAGGTCAACAATATTATCTAACATCTCACACACAATATATATATATATATATATATATATATATATATATATATATATATATATATATATATATATATATATATATATATATATACATGTCAAGATATCTTAACTTTAAATCGAGGACAATATAATAATATGATAATCATTACTCAATTACAATAAAACTAGAGGAAGATATGGCACAATATGAATAGAAGAAATAAAATACAGTATCACAATACAATCCAGGTCCAAGGACAATAGTCTAATCACAACACAATAGTCTCAAATATAATACATGCCAAAATGTTTAACTGTGACATATACAAAATCATAATGGAAGTAACTAAGTCTCCTCGATAGCTGGCACTAGCTCAACATGCTCTATGGGTGCTATCTCAACGGGCTCATCATCCTATGGCCCGTAGTGTATAGGACACCAATCCTCTAAAGAATTATCTGAAAAATATATCCAGTCATATTAGAGCAAAGTACAACATAATAGCAGTTCCAATAATTGACAAAAACTATGAAACAACAATAGTAATAAAAATAAATGATAGAAGTAATTAAACTAGTAAATATCACAAGAAGGAGTATCATGGTAAGTAATAAAAATAAACTGAGAATAATATGGTGAGAAACATCAATGTAATAAGCTGGAATAAAGAAAATATAATAATAAAATATGCCTTAAAATATTAGTAAGATATGTGATCGGCTTGGGCCTAACACGGACTATAAATAAAAGGGGAGCTAGCTTGGCCACGCGTGAGTTGCATGATCTGCTAGCTATCATGGGCTACACTAAATTATGGGCTATAAGGTATGATCACACATCCACTAATACTTTCCCTTCCCCCGACTAGTACACAGATCTAAATCATGATACGTTATAACACGTATATCACGATGCCCGGTCTATAATATCATGTAGTATGATCACGGTCTGAATAATCATAAAGATATCACGGTAATCACTAAGTAATCACGAAGAACGACACGGCGATCATTGAGTAATCACGAAGAATGACACGGCGATCATTGAGTAATCACGACAATAATATCTTATGACAAGGATCCACGTATATCAATCCGTGTAACATCGTATCAGGAATCAAATATCTCAATAATAAATACATGTAACATAGAGACTATCAAATAAGGAAACTATCAAAGAATGTTCTCGTCTCTGGTCCTGAGCAAATGGTACGATACTGTGTCCGATCTGGTGTCACATAATCCTATATATGAATATCATGTCAATGGGTGTAAAGAATTAATAAATAAACTAAAATTACAGTAAATATAATTTTTTTTAGGTCAAGACTAGTCAAACTAGGTCAAACTAGGTGTTTACCTTCATTCTAGGTCTAATTCTAGCTTCTAGGTTGGTTATAAGGGCAAAATAGTTAATACTAGGTTATACCTTAGTTTCTAGGTTCAAAATTAGTTAATACCTTATTGTTTAGCTATACTAGTTATATAGATACTAAGTATCAACTAGATATATTGTAGACTTATAGGTAGTGACATATATACCTTACATATCTAGTATCAATATCCAAAACTTAGATATCTTGCCTATAATAATTACCTTAATACAACTTACCTAACCAAAATATTACCTTACCTAGCCATATGTACACCCAGTACCCAATATCTTATATTGGTACATGGTATCCTGATACTTCATACTACCCTCTAATACATAAATATCTACCTTGATCATAACTTGTAAACACCCAGATTTTTCTAGAATTTAAAAAATATATTTTTGTATTTTTCTGAAATTTTTAATTATTTATTATTAATGTTCTTCAAAGAAATTGTATTTTTATGTATTAAATTAAGTATTATAATATTTTAAAAATTATATTTTTTTGGTATATAATTAATTATTGAATGTTGTGTAATTTTTCTGGAATTTATTGGGCTCAAAAACTATTTTTTTAAATAGCTAAAACCCTTTATTTAATTAAACCAGCTTGAACCAAACCGAACAGACTGAACCAAACCGGACTGAACCTAGCAGAACCGGACCCAACCGTCCAGCGGGTCGGATCTGGGCCCGCTAGCCTCCGACCCGACCTACCCGCTACCCGTTAAACTCCCCCACACAGTAACCCACGACCCGCGCGACCCCGCGTGAACCGCGGTCACCCCCCTCTTCTCCTTCAAAGAACGACCCCCTCCCTCCTTATCTCACACAACCAACCACTCCCCCTCACTCCCCTATCCCTGGAGCCACCTCCGGTCGCCGCACACCGCCGCACGCCGCCGGAAAACGACCGCCAACATCGCCGCGTAATTGTCCTGTCACGAACAACAGTAAGGTACCCCTCTTCTAGCTCTCGTATCTCCCTGTGTGTTAATCCAAATTTAGTTCTGTCAAATCCTATGCGAAGACCACTTTACCCTCTCGAAATCTCGTGCAACTAGTTCGGGGTATCGTGCCCTGTGTCAGTCGCAAAACAGGAAAAAAAAACACAGAATTTTGTACTTCAGAAACTGTCCCGGAGTCCCATGTTCACGGGCATTTTTCTCCCAACCTGTATAATAATTTTAGATTCTGTTTGAACAGTAAATTAGACAACATAACCAAGATTTAGACTCTATAATTAGTTCATTTTAATTTGCTGTGTGCTGTGTTTTATTCGCGGGTGAAATCGACCAAAAACTTGGTTTTCGAAATCTAAAATTTCTCGAAACGGGGTGCGTTCCGCTAAACGAGGCAACTTGGTCATGTACGAACTTCACTGAAAGGTGCGCATCGTCAATACGGACATGTGAGATTTCGTGGAAGTTGATTTGGATGTGCGTGCATACCGGAATCAACGTATATCCGTCGAAATACCCCGTATAGGGCCTGTTCTGAAACTCATTGTAACTTTGTGTGTGCTCGTCGTTTCGCAATAAAACTTGTGCCATCGGACTCGTAGCGTTGCGCTGGTCCTGTGACCCAAGTTTGGTTCGATTCTGAGAACGTTGACGAAACCCCGTATCGTGGGCCCCATGACTCTACTTGACGGGCGAATTTGTGACCGGCTCATCGGAATCCAGTTCTGAATATTCCGTTGGGTTCGTATAATCGTTCTGGATATGTAGATACTAAGTTTGATGAATTTGGAGAACTTTGTCTCTGGCACATTTTTCGGTGCGAAGTGGGCCACATGTGGACCCCGCTTTGACCAGAAACTGTCAATTTTGTCTCTGTGTCCAAATTGGACTTATGGGTAGTCAATCCTATCTATTTCATATCTTCTGAGCATGATGGTAGTGTTTATTTCAGCAACCGGAGGAGTACCTACAGATCCCGCTGATACCAGAGCAACTGTTGGAGTTCAAACCCTAGGCAAGTATACCTTACCATACTTGCAGTAAATTATTTCATATTATTCTCTTGATCTATTTCTGTGATATATATGTTCAACCTAGGACAGTGTGACATTTTTTAGCATCCGAATAATATTCGGGTGCCAACGCCGTACGCGGAGTTGTGTAACGTCACCCAGAGATGGATATCGCTACACCATACATTTTTGTGCTTGCATTATCAAGTACATCATACCACTGGACACCTGACACTATTCATGAGACAGAATCTTCCTGAGTCATTCATGGTGATTCTGTATAGGCTACAGGATTTGTGACATAGACTATATATATACCCACAGCTATCATATGACTTGCTGCATTAGATATGATCTTGTGTGACCTGGACATGAGACATCGTGGACATGAGACGTGTGATTACATTAGGTGGGGAGACACACACAGGCTACAGGCTGATTATATATATATATTTATTATTGTGAGGTCGTAGACTCTACATTAGAGCTAGGCACATTACGTGATATTACTGCTACCGGCTCCCCGACACAGAGCTTGTAGTGGTCTCAGCCAGAGTACTAGTGATGCTTTCACTTTCATATCACATAGCTGGTTACATAGTTGCCCTATTGATACATTTTATATACTGTATTTATTTGGCTTGAGTTATTCTTGTACCTTGCTATGTCCCCTGAGGACCTGGATCCGGATTATGTCCCCAGGTATAGCAGAGGAGATCTATCCCGAGGTATATGGGACAGGAGCAGAAGCAGGAGCAGTACCGTTACCAGAGGACGAGGTGATGGACGAGGATTTCTCCTGAGTATCTGCTTTATCTATACTCGGTCTTTGTTGTTGTTAGACTCTTTTATTTCCTGTCTATTGAACTGCTGTATCAAACACATTATCGGGTTGTTCCCCGATATATTTTATTTGAGACTTGATGTTGGTTTATATGTTGTTATTTTGATATTGATTTATCTGTTGTGGATGAGATTATTTTTATTCATGTGACATATATCGTAGACCACTGTATTGTTGTTTTACAGCTTAAGTACACTCTAATGGGTCCATTAAATTGGGTTTGTCCATTGGTGTGTGCTGTTGGCCATTATCACGTGTCAAGTCCCTCGGTATTTTGGGACTGGGGAGTGATATAACTCGAACTTATAGCTTCTAACCCACTAACCCAATACCTTAGAGTACCAACTCCACTTCTAGCTGAAACACCTTAGCATCACACTACTTTAACATAATACCCCTTGTATCTGAACACTAAATATACTCACTGAGCTACTTAACTCATGAGCATTACTCTTGCATATACATACACCTCACATGACATCTAATATTCTCAAGAGTATCATATATCAAGTTCAGGAACCTCCCCCCCCTCTCACTAACCAGTTACTACTGCTACCTAGTGCTGTTATAAAACTAAGGCTTACTACTGATGCTCTCAGCTACTACCCAAACATACACTATTGTTCAACACATTGTTGTTACCCATATCTTATTGCACAATCAGTGCAATGGCTCACTTAGCTACTGCTGTTGTTGTTCTCTTATTTGTAATTGTTACTGCTGCTGCTATATAACTCAAGTACACTACCCCTTACCCAACAGTCCTTATCACCTAATGTTGTCTTCTACAACAAGTGAAAGAGAACTCAGGTCCGCTCATAGATCAACCCGAGCTCCCTAGCTCCGCTGCTCCTACTCAGACCTGGAACACCCTACAGTCCAGGTTCCATCTCAACCCAATTTTCTATTGTAGTACACAACCCTTCACCCATGTTGATTTTTACCTTGTTGTTGTTGTTGTTCATCTGGTTGCCACTGCTGCTCCTTATATCACCTGACCTCTAATACCCAAGTTGTAATGCTTTTGCATTCAGTCATTACAGGCAGTAGACATAAACTGACACTACACACCAAGTGTCATGACCCGCACCAAAAAATCGGGCATGAGTCGTGGGTGTCACGTCCCGAGGCGTCCCCCGAGTCGTGACCGCCGTGCGGGCCTGGGATTGCGCCCGCACAAGGCTTTAATAATTTGTATAGCAAGCACATATTCAGAGTACGCAGATAAATTGAAACACAGATTTGAAACATAGAAAAGTTCTCTTTATTGATAATGAACATCTATTACAAACTCTTGAACGAGTTAGCTAATATGCCGAACGGCTTACAAAAGAGATGACTCAAAATGATATAGCAGTCCTGTACATTACATCCCTTTATAAACTCAAATGATAAAGACCTCCAGGCTGGAGGACGGCTTTGCCACGGAGCTGCATTTGTGTATGAAGAGTTGCAGCTTCGGACTTCAAAAGGCTTCGGGGCGCGGTGAAGATGCGCCAACAGCTTAGACTGGATCGGGTAGACGACTTCGGCTCCTCGCTCGGTTCGCCTTGGTGCGGAGAACCTGTTTCAACGAGGGTCAGCATATCGAAACATGCTGGTGAAGGCGAGCTAGCCTGACTATACCAATCAACACGTTGTTTAGTGAAGCATGCATATTTTGTGGGTTTCTATCTTGCCTTAGTTTATTTACAAGTAAGCAGCATATTGAATTTACTGAAATAAACTAGCCACTGTTCGGTGGATTTTACCTGCCGTCTGAATTACCTGCACAATACTTACCATGCCTTCCCTGCCACGAAGACACAAGTTAGTATGCAACAGGTTTAAATATACACGATGAACACACGATGCATTGCAAGCCATATTCACATGATAAACACATGAGGCATTGCAAGCATATACACACGAGGATCACTGGCTTGATGCCATAATGGACTAGTCAAGGACAAGGATAGCATACAACGGAAAAACACAAGGAGCTCAGAAAACACGATGCGTTGCAAGTTATCCCGTCCGCACACGATTGACTTATAAACACGAAGTCTGCCCGGATCGGATCGGTGCCAGTACCCAGCGACCGTCCGCAGAACTTATATCCTTGTGCACAAGTTGTCCATGATCGAACACACGATGTTTAGTTAAGTTATCATTTCACGCAGTTGAGGCAACACGAGTAATGCATGTTTCTTTTGCATAGCCTCTAGGAACAGTTATGCGCATACACGATATGATTCATAAATAGCACAATTTATAGAAGAAGTTATATTCTAACTACAATTTATGCATATGATGAACATTCCGAACGAACAAGCATGCAAGTAAGTAACCGTTCACGAGTTTGATTGACAAGCAGTAATAACCAAGTCTATTCTCTTTTATCTTGGTTTCTTTTATTATTACTTGGTATCGTTTGATCGGGGCGAAGGAGTGAAGCTTGGAAGCAGGGCTAGCTAATCGGGTTGGTAGCCACTCACTTAGATTTTTGGAAAGAAGAAGTAAAGAGGCGCTTCACGACTTCGCTCGCAAGCCGCCTACTGCTCGTTCACCTGCACACGAACAGCTCGATTAATACTTCTTCCTCTCTTTCTAATCTCGAAATAGAAGTGCAAGTCAATGAACGAAAACAATGAAAACCATCGAAACCGTTCAAGGAAAACAAGCAAATCCCAAAACCAACTCAAAGCACGAAGCAACAAGCGACATCGAAAACCGAGGCAATAAAAGATAGCAGCGGAGAGGTCCCTCCTGACTCTGCCGCTAAGCCGATCCTTGGGACGCAGTCCACTGAATATGGGAATCGATTCCGAAGAAACAAATCCATAACGAGGACGAGTTCTTAATTCAATCTATCCCGATCGAACGATACCGTCTTGTGTTTCTTAGTCGCGCTCTCCGCATCGGGAGAACGGGGCGCTACATCCTACCCAACCAATTGGAAGTTTCGTCCCGAAACTTAGGAATAATGCTTACCGTTAGGGGTTATTACGTTGCGGGCGATGAACAGGAAGGTTCGGGCAGGAATTAATGGCATGGCCTAGATTGCCACAAGCGAGACATAACCCAAGTCTCTTACGACACTGATTGAAGGAGTGCCCACGTTTGTTGCAGTATTGACATACTTGGTTGGGATTTGTCCTGTGCTGACCACTGTTGTTTCGGCGCTTTGCAGCAGTGTTTCCTCCATCGTTGCCTTGGCGTTTGTGATTGTAGGTATGCACAGCGCCGGTGGAAACGTGAGGATACTGTGGTTCAAGCGATAGGGCGTGATTCATGACTTCACGCATTGTTCCGTACTGATTATTGACTACGTGCGAATGGATGGCAGGGCGTAGTCCACCTTCAAACCTTCTGGCTCGACTCGCTGCATCAGGTAAATAGGCCCTAGCGAATTTGGAGAGTCGGTTGAATTCGGCGGAGTACTGCTTCACAGTCAAACTGCCCTGCCTCAGTTGCACGAAATCATTCTCCATTTGACGTTGTACTGGAGGGGGTATAAACTCCTCTTCGAACGCGGCACGAAAGGTCATCCACGAGATCGCCTCCTCTCCGTGATCAAATTGGAGAGATCGTCGATGCACGTCCCACCAATCGTGTGCGTTGAGGCGGAGCTGTAGTTGGGCGCAGGCGACGCGCTTATCTTCGGGGACCTCTAGCAGAGTGAAGTGATCTTCGAGCTCGGCTAGCCAATCTAGAGCTACCACTGGGTCCTCAGTCCCGTTGAATGGGGTGTTGCAGACTTTCTTGAAATAGCCCAAGTTGAAGGCAGTCATGTCCCTCGGCCTTGGAATTTGAGGCGTCTCCACTTCAAGCACGGGCTGTTCCACCGGAGTCGCTGCTGTTGCGGCGAAATGGTTGGCAGCCAAAGTCTGAACAATTTATTGCAGGGCATCGACCTGCTTCTGTTGGACTGAGAATCGGGTCTCTAGATTACTCTCGAGCTTAGCTTGGCGAGCATCGTCTCGTTGTCGTTGCGATTCTAACATTTGCATTACCCGCTCAAGCGGGTCGACTTGAGACATGCCTCGTTGGCTTCGAGAGCTTCCCGAATTGCCCGAACTGCTTTCTTGTGTTTCGTTCAGTGGTTGCGCTGCAGATTGCGCTGGATCCATTCCTTCAAAAGAAGGTAAATTACATTAGGATCATAATGTATTATGGACTTATTGCATGAATGTATCTCATTTTGGCCTAGCGAGTTCAAGAGTTCGCACAGGAATTTCGATCGTTAAAGGAACTTTTCCAGCACGAAGTCTAAGGAACTTTGAATCTGTGCTCTGATACCACTATATCACGTCCCGATGCGTCCCCCGAGTCGTGACCACCGTGCGGGCCTGGGATTGCGCCCGCACAAGGCTTTAATGATTTGCATAGCAAGCACATATTCAGAGTACGCAGATAAATTGAAACACAGATTTAAAACATAGAAAAGTTCTTTTTATTGATAATGAACATCTATTACAAACTCTTGAACGAGTTAGCTAATATGCCGAACGACTTACAAAAGAGATGACTCAAAATGAGATAGCAGTCCTGTACATTACATCCCTTTATAAACTCAAATGATAAAGACCTCCAGGCTGGAGGACGGCTTTGCCACGGAGCTGCATTTGTGTATGAAGAGTTGCAGCTTCGGACTTCAAAGGGCTTCGGGGCGCGGTGAAGATGCGCCAACAGCTTGGACTGGATCGGGTAGACGACTTCGGCTCCTCGCTCGGTTCGCCTTGGTGCGGAGAACCTGTTTCAACGAGGGTCAGCATATCGAAACATGCTGGTGAAGGCGAGCTAGCC
This sequence comes from Iris macrosiphon, assembly GCA_036927795.1. Taxonomy (NCBI): domain Eukaryota; kingdom Viridiplantae; phylum Streptophyta; class Magnoliopsida; order Asparagales; family Iridaceae; genus Iris; species Iris macrosiphon. The sequence continues at coordinate 125,410,065 of JAYESA010000014.1, read as the reverse complement.
TGACTATACCAATCAACACGTTGTTTAGTGAAGCATGCATATTTTGTGGGTTTCTATCTTGCCTTAGTTCATTTACAAGTAAGCAGCATATTAAATTTACTGAAATAAACTAGCCACCGTTCGGTGGATTTTACCTGCCGTCTGAATTACCTGCACAATACTTACCATGCCTTCTATGCCACGAAGACACAAGTTAGTATGCAACAGGTTTAAATATACACGATGAACACACGATGCATTGCAAGCCATATTCACACGATAAACACACGAGGCGTTGCAAGCATATACACACGAGGATCACTGGCTTGATGCCATAATGGACTAGTCAAGGACAAGGATAGCATGCAACGGAAAAACACGAGGAGCTCAGAAAATACGATGCGTTGCAAGTTATCCCGTCCGCACACGATTGACTTATAAACACGAAGTCTGCCCGGATCGGATCGGTGCCAGTGCCCCAGCGATCGTCCGCAGAACTTATATCCTTGTGCACAAGTTATCCATGATCGAACACACGATGTTTAGTTAAGTTATCATTTCACGCAGTTGAGGCAACACGAGTAATGCATGTTTCTTTTGCATAGCCTCTAGGAACAGTTATGCGTATACACGATATGATTCATAAATAGCACAATTTATAGAAGAAGTTATATTCTAACTATAATTTATGCATATGATGAACATTCCGAACGAACAAGCATGCAAGTAAGTAACCGTTCACGAGTTTGATTGACAAGCAGTAATAACCAAGTCTATTCTCTTTTATCTTGGTTTCTTTTATTATTACTTGGTATCGTTTGATCGGGGCGAAGGAGTGAAGCTTGGAAGCAGGGCTAGCTAATCGGGTTGGTAGCCACTCACTTAGATTTTTGGAAAGAAGAAGTAAAGAGGCGCTTCACGACTCCGTTCGCAAGCCGCCTACTGCTCGTTCACCTGCACACGAACAGCTCGATTAATACTTCTTCCTCTCTTTCTAATCTCGGAATAGAAGTGCAAGTCAATGAACGAAAACAATGAAAACCATCGAAACCGTTCAAGAAAAACAAGCAAATCCTAAAACCAACTCAAAGCACGAAGCAACAAGCGACATCGAAAACCGAGGCAATAAAAGATAGCAGCGGAGAGGTCCCTCCTGACTCTGCCGCTAAGCCGATCCTTGGGGCGCAGTCCACTGAATATGGGAATCGATTCCGAAGAAACAAATCCATAACGAGAACGAGTTCTTAATTCAATCTATCCCGATCGAACGATACCGTCTTGTGTTTCTTAGCCGCGCTCTCCGCATCGGGAGAACGGGGCGCTACAGTGGGTACGTCCAGCCTACGCCACAGAATCGGCGGTAGAACGCTGTAAAGGTTCATTCTAAGTCACAATATCTATATCTCACAATGATCAGTCAATATAACCTCTCCAAAAGGAGGGCAACCACGCAATATATATATGAATACTCTATCACAATAACTAGGGGAAGAGTAAAAGCACGATAAGATATCACAAAGAAACAAGAACCAAAGAGAGCAAGTACAATATCCAAATATACAGTCCAAGTCTAAAGTCTACAACATCACAGAAGCAACAAAATAATAATACAGTCATCCAGAATAACAACTGAGAATAACCCAGAAAAACCCACCTAGCTAACTAGGGTGCGAACGGCGTCTCCTCGACGGGCTCCTCCTCAGTCTCCGGGTCACAACACTCCTCGACGACCGGCCCGTAGAATGTCGGGCAAAAATCCTCAGGATCCTCTGGAAACAATATGCCCAGTCAGGACTGGAACGAAGTACATAACTCTGAAAGCAACTCCAAATATATGGTAAGGTGTATATGACTAGCAATAGAAAAGTATACAAGATGCACAAGAAAATAATACATGGTGGAGTAGATAAAATAGCTGCAATCTAAACTAGAGAACAATACAAGTAGTAGAGAAGTAACTGCATGTGAGAAAATAGGAATACTAGCTAAGTGTCTTGAGCACAAGTTTGTTATGTGATCGGCTTAGGTTGCACATGAATAATCTACGATAACTCCGTTATGCGTGAGTTGCATAACCGACATACACATTAATACTGTTTGGCTTTGATCACATAACCAACTCCTACTCCCCTTCCCCACTAATACTCTTGGATTCAACCACGACACGCTACGTACATGATAAATAGCTCGCGCACATGAAGGCAAGAGCACAAGAAGCACATGATAGCACATAAGAATCAATACCCGAAGCATATGATGAAATACACGTGATAGAGTACCCGCTGAACACGGTAAGGGGGATAGCATCTCATGACGGGATCTACTAGTACCAGCTCGTGTAACAATGTGTCAGAATCAAGTATTACAGTTCTAGAACAGGTGATATAAACACTATCATGAAACAGAAACGATCAGAGGTAGGTACTCGCCTGACGTCCTGAGTAACTGATGAGGATCGAGATCCGGACTGGCGTCGCAAGAACCTATTACGAAAAGCAAGGTTAAACAGGGTTTCTAAAGAGTTAAACTAATATAAAATAACTAAAAATAAGGTTCTAGGATTATTCTAGGTCGAACGGGTCAAACCGATGAAATTTGGGTCAAAAGTCAACTTGGGGTCCAAAAAGTCAACTCTGGGTCAAAACTAGGTCAAACATTGACTTTTACGGTCAACAAGGATAATTATGGTCAACGCTAGGTCAAACTAGGGTGCCCCTAAAATTCTAGGTCAAAACTAGCTCATTAAGCTAGTAAACCTACAAACTCGCCTCCTCGAGATACCGAGATACCCTCGGTATCCAATATCTCAACCTAGGCTACGCACCCCGCCTATACCCCCTAAAACCTATGCTAGCACGCGTAAATATATATACCAAAACATAAAAACCTATCTCTAAACTCAAACATAGGCAATTGCTCAAAAACCCCGCTCCGATACTCAATATCTTGGGTATCTCAAGGTATTGAGATACCTTGATATCTCAAGGTATTGAGATATCCTCCAATACCTCACTAACTACCCATCTAGCTAACTATCTATACATAAAAACACCTAGGTATATATATCTAGGTTAATATATATATATATATATATATATATATATATATATATATATATATATATATATATATATATATATATATATATTTATTTAACACACATATATATATATATATATACCTACATATCTATATGTATATATATCCACATAAACACAATACATATTATAAGCCCCTGATTTTTCAAAAATATTAAATTGGATTTTCCGTAATTTTCTAGAATTTTCTGGGAATTTTCTGTAATTAAAATCAGGGTTTTTAAATATTAAATGATTTTTAATAGATAATAAATAATATTAAAATATTATGAAAATAACATTTTTGGGTGTAAAATGAAAAACTGGACTTAGGGTAATTTTTCTGGAATTTATTGGACCCCGGACCTATTTTTAATTACCTAAAAACTAATTTAATTTAATTTAATTTAATTATTATTATTATTATTATTATTACTATTATTATTATTAATATTATTAATCAGCCGGCCCATTTCTCAGCCCAGCCCGGCCCACTGGACCCCGGCCCAACCGCTCGGCCCGCCCGTCTTAACGGGTCGGGTCGGGTCCACCCGCACCCGACCCGCAACCCGCACCCCTCTCCCCTAACCCAGTCTCCACCCCCGCATTTTCCGCCGCCTCCGCCGCCTGCGCCGCCACGGCCGGCCACGCAGCCCGCCTCCTCGCCACGACCCCCCGCTCTCTCCTCCGCCTTCTCCGCCTAACGCCACCGCCTCCCAGCCCTATAAAACCCCTCCCCTTCTCCTCTCCGGTAACCGTCGACTCCTCTCTCCTCCGCCCGTGCCACCTCGCCGCCACTCGAGCCACCACCGGCTCCGTCTCCTCCTCCTCCCTCTCCCCTCACCGTGCCCAGCCCGCCGTCGACCTCCCTAGACAACACCCGACCTCGCAGCGGCCGTCCCCGCCAGCCCCCGGCGCCGCCCGACCGCCGTGCCTCTGCCCTGCCTCCGCCAGCGCCGTCTCCGGCCTCCCCCGCAGCGGCACCGCCCTCCTCCGGCCGGCCTCCCCTCGCCGGAGCTCGAAACCCTAACCCTAACCCTAAATCCCCCTTTTGTATCGGACACGGCAGTGGACACAGGACACTGTGTCCTGTGTCGTGTCGGACACGATTTTGCCCCGGTTTTTGACCCCCGTTCAGGTGCGTGTATCTTCTTGCTCGTAGCTCTGTTTTTGATTCCGTAAATTGCATTGCGAAGCCTGTATGACCCTCTCGGTGTCCGGATAACCGCTCGGGGCATCGCGTCCTGTAGTGATCGCACACCGAGATCCAAAAACAGGAAAAACCAGACCCGGTTTCACCCCGAAACTGAGTACGCCCCGCCAAACGGGACGACTTGGTCGCGTGCGGTCTTCACAGATACGTGCGCAGCGTTGATACGGACGTGTGGGATTTTGCAGAAGTCGATTCGGGTGTGCGTGCACACCGGGATCAACGCGTATCCGCGGACACCGTCCCGTATCCGCCCTTTCTGAATCATGCCCTAACTTTATGTACACACGTCGGATCGAAACAAAACTTGCGCCATCGGACTCGTAGCGATACGCTGGTCCTGTGACCCAAGTTTGGTTCGATTCTGAGAACGTTGACGAAATCGCGTGTCTTGGGCCCCACAGGTCCCGCTCGACGGGCGATTTTGTGATCGGCTCATCGGAATCCAATTCTGGAAGTTCCGTTGGGTTCGTATTATCGTTCCTGACCTGTTGACACTAAGTTTGGTGAATTTGGAGACCTTTGACCCTGACACGTTTTTCGGTGCAAAGCGGGCCCACTAGCGGACCCCGTTTTGGCCCGAAATTATCGTTTTTGTCCTTATCTCCAAATTGGACCCAAGGACATGCGTTTCTAGCTATTTGATACCTTTTGAGCATGATGGTAATGTTTATTTCAGCATCTGGACTCATTTCTAGAAATTTCCCGAGGATAAAACTGTTTTTGGATCCAAACATCAGGCAAGTACCTGCACTTCAAGTTTATTCTTTATATTGTGATAATTAATTCTTTGCTCTACTAGTACCATTGGATGTTTACACGTAATATTAGAATACTGGATTTCATGTCTTGAATACTGGAGTTCATGTCTTGCTTTTCGTGTCGGGTGGGAGAATACTAGGAGGCATGTGGTTTACCCTTCCCCTGTCATGTCGCTAGCTGTTGGTACGCGACTGTACCATCAGCCTTATACTCGATTATTCATTGTGTGCTAGCTGCCTAGGACGGCCTTATTAGCCTTATAACCCCCTACATGCCAACTATGTATTCTAAATACACAAGTTCACACACATAGTTCTTGTCTTGTTGCAGTTCCTGTTGTCTTGTTGCAGTTTCATTCACTTGTCTCATTTATTCCTGTTTTACTCATATCCCTGTTTACAGAATTAACCCTTAGTTATTGTTACTTCTTATTTATGCATATCCTCAACATGATACTTGTCAGTTCTTTTCTACTTGTCATAAATATTTAGTTTAATCTTTGTTGTGCATTGTGTACTTTGCTCCTTTCCTGACTGGATCCGTTGATTTAGGCGATGATGAGGTTTATGCCCCCACCTATATGGCATAGCAGGTGATACTATTGAGGAGCCGGTTCCTACTCAGGAGACTACCTTTGAGGAGTAGTCAACCAGTTAGCTAGTATCTTCTTTCAGCTTAGTAATCGGGTTTGTCCCCGATTTATCTTCTGGTTCTGTAATAAACTATGGATCTCTTTGTCACATTTTGTTTATGAAATCTTAACATTTCTATTCCCCTGTCATTATTCTTGTCTATTTACTATGGATGAGCTAGAGATTACCTGTGAATATGATCTAGACAGCGTACTACCGCCGACACTGTGGCGTAGGCTGGACGTGCCCACGCACTCGTGCCCGAATATCCGGGTGCGGGTCGTGATACATTTTTGTGGTGGCCCATGCAGGTCAACGACTAAATTGTTCGGTTTCAACTTGGGGACCGAACAGGCCTGCAATAAGATAAGGATAAGTTTAGGATCTCATCCACTTGCTTGAATCGTTCTTGACATCTATCTCGGATTTGAATTGATTCCTTGACTTGCATCCTGTCTTGATTCCTGTGTGCCCCTTATCGTTTATTTTGGATGCAGAGTAATGGACCTATCAGCAAGCGACGAGGTTCCTACAAGATCACCACGAGGTGCTCTACCAGCACCCGAACCGAGACCACCCTTGGTACCACAAGCAGCACTCTTTCCAACAGGCCCAGCAACAGCAGAGGGCACCACCTCAAGGACGCGGACAAGCTTCCGCGATGACCGTGGGGAACGCGCAGACTCTTGGAGTAGCTAATGCGCGTAAGTGATTTTTAGCTGCCGTTTCTAGTATTGTTTAGCTCGTGCCTATTGGTTCGTGACCTCAGCCCCAACCTAGTAATTTTGAACTTGCTAATAACCTGGTATGCTATAGAGATTGTAGAGTCTTTTGCTATTGTGCTTATTATGTTTTTTGTTTTGAGAACTTAAATAATTTGTACCTCCTTTCATCATCATCTAGCGCACTTAATTTTGCTGTACCTGACTTATGCTGCTATTTTATAGCCTAGTTTTGCAAGCTTATTCTTTATCGAGCTTGTTCATGACAAGTGTATTATTGGGGAGGCCCACAATAATACATTTTAGAATCAGTGTATTACGGTCTGATCAACCATAGTGCGCTTGATTCGCCCTTCGAAATAATACTTTACGTGGATTGAGATATGTAGTGATTAGTAGACAAATATACTTGCCCTCTAGATATGGTCGAGCATATCGTATCAGTTACATAACTGTACTAATACGAGCATGCGAACAAATGATTACCAGAATAGAATTTCAATCCACAACTGCTTTGACAATTCCCATTTAAATTCTTTAAACGCCTTGATCCCGATACTTTTGTTCTATCACCTCACCCTTGAACTCTTTATTATTGATCTTCGTCTTCCCTTATTTCGGAAAGACGAAACCTCGTGCTTGGTATAAGTTTGATATATAGATAGTGCTAGATATACCCTTCAGACCGGTCGAAATTGATGATAACCCTCTATGACTAAGGGAATACCATAGGTAGTGTATTTGTGTTAAAGACTTAAAGATTCAATACCATGATTAAAAAAAAAAGTTGGAACATAGCTTTACTAGTTGTATAGCCTTAGAGGATAGATGGGTAAATTCTAAGTTGGGTAGCGACCGCAATGCTCACTTGAGAGGAACCCGTTAGACTGTAATCAAGTGAGATTGGATAGAGAGAACCCTACCATATTTTAAATTTCGAGGACAAAATTCTTATAAGTTGGGTAGATTGTAAGCCCCTGATTTTTCAAAAATATTAAAATTGGATTTTCCGCAATTTTCTAGAATTTTCTGGGAATTTTCTGTAATTAAAATTAGGGTTTTTAAATATTAAATGATTTTTAATAGATAATAAATAATATTAAAATATTATGAAAA